>SJXQ01000340.1:175328-188217 GCA_006408695.1 Aepyceros melampus | reverse complement strand
ACATATGGGGCCCCTCAGTGCTTTCTGTCCAGGCTCAGGTCTTATTCTGGGTTTCCCTGCAGGCCCCCAAAGGGGAGGGACCAGGCCGTGCCAAGGGAAAAGTGAGCACTACACGTGAGCCCCGATGGGACGACCTACCCAAGATCTGGAGGGACCTCACAGAGTCCACCCCTCCTACCAGCACAGAAGGTGCAAGTCTGTGCCACAGTCTACACCCAAGGTACTCCCTCCATTTGTGTCACAGGAGCTCCAGGAACCAGGAGGTGAAGGCTGAGGTCTATGCCCCATGTCCACAGGTCAGAGAAAAGAGGAGGTCCAGGCAGTGCCAGGAGTCAAGGTGAGGAGGGTGCCCTGAGTGTGCACCAGGGGCTCCCCATCCCAGCACAGAGGGGAGCCCACAAGGCCCTAATCCCCCACCATGTCAGCCCTGGAACCTCAAGCTTGGCTGGCTGCACCCTGGGGAGACACCTCACATCCTCCTTTGGGTAGCCATGGGTCAGGCCGCTCAGGGAAGCTCCTCTATGAGGCCAGAGAGCACCCCTTAAAGAGGAGACATGTCAGTGGCCTGAGTCAGACTGCCCAGCGTGGGTTTCTCAACCGAGGGTGCTCACAACCAGCCTCTCCTGCAGTCTCGTGGTCTGCCTCTGTCCCCCTGCCTCACTCCTGTCTGTGGTTTGACTCCAGTCATCATGACTAGGATGCATGAATTCTGCCAGCCTGAGAGAGACTTTCAGGATCCAAGAGAGAACGAGGGTCCGATGGAGGCACAGTGCATTTGGGGTGAGGATGAGGAGGAGACGGAGGTGGATCAGGCAGAGGAGCAGGTGAAGAAAGGAGATGAAGCTTCCTCCTCCTCCTGTCTCCCAGTCCAGGGAACCCTGGAGGAGGTGGCTGCTGCTGCCACAGTCAGTCTCTCGCAGAGCCCTCTGGGTGTCTGCCCCTCTCCCACTGCCATGGCTGCCACTCTGGGGAGCCAATCTGAAGACTATGGCCTCAGCAGGCAAGAAGTACCAAGCACCTCACGTGACCAGGAAGATACCAAGTCCTCGCTCCCAAATGCAGTACAGGTGAAGAAGAATGAGTTGGTGGAATTCCTGCTTAGCAGGTATCTCATGAAGGAGCCAATCACAAAGGGCAGAAGTGCTGAATAGTGTCATCAGAGATTACCAAGACCCTTCCTGGTGGTCCTTGGTCAAGCTGCAGAGTACCTGCAGCCGATCTTTGGTTTGGAGGTGAAGGAGGTGGACCAGAGTGAGCAGACCTATATCCTGGTCCCCACCCTGGGCCTCACCCTCAGTGAGATGCTGAGGGATGGGCAGGGGTTGCCCAAACCCGGCCTACTGGTGGTGATCCTGTGCCTGATTGCTATGGAGGACGACCATGCCCCTAAGGAGATATGAACACTCAGAAGGATGGGGGTGTGTCCCCAGAGGGAGCACTACATCTTTGGGGAGCCCAGGGAGCTGCTGACACAAGTGTGGGTGTGGGAAGGGTACGTGGAGTACCAGCAGGTGCCTGATGGCGACCCTGATGCTGTGAGTTCCTGTGGAGTCCCTGACCCTACTCAGAGATCAGTAAGTTTAAAGTTCTGGAGTATCTGGATAAAGTCTGTTGAAAGGGTCCCAGCTCCTTCCACCCTCTCTTCAGAGGCTACGAGGGAGGAAGAAAGGGGAGTTTGAGTCAGAGCAGCTGCCAGGCTCTTTCCAGGCCCACATCCAGCAGCTTGTCCTGGGAGGCAGGAAAGGAGGCTGATCTTTCCCTCTGTGATTGAAGAGGGAGCGGTCAGCCTTCTCAGCAGTGAGAGCCCAGGCCCTTTGGGAGAACTCAGTATGTGGCATCTTTGTGTTCCTGTTCTCTACAATGACAGGGAGACTCATCTCTCTTTTCTTTAGGAATTTTTCAAATGTTATTCCTTTTTAATAGAAGACAATGCATTCCAGTATCTAACTGTGTCAGTGATATAGATCACAGTGTGTTTGTACTTAGCCAGTTTAAGAACAAGAGTTTTGCTGTTTTGTAAAAGAGATTGGGAACACTTCTATTTTATTTCGTAGTCCTGCACAAGATAATATGGAATTAGAATGATTTTGGAAATGTGAACTTATTTAGCAGTGATATAGCTGGTGGAAGATTTAGAAAATAAAAAGTGATAGTAGTGATTTCTTGCTGCTTATATTTTTTGTGTGTCATTTTGTACAGCTAAGGGATCTCTATTTGGATTTACCTGGGTTATCTAAGGAAGTAGCAATTAATCTGAGTCAAGCAGCCCCCTCCTCATTGGTTCATTTATTCTGAAGACCTTTACAGAGCCTCCGCTCTGTGAAAAGCCCTTGTTAGCAGTGGGGACACTGGGAGAAGCAGGACACCCCCACACCTGGAGTGATGGCCTAGGAGCCACAGTCACATGAGGTATGTCGTGGGGGTGAGAGGAAACTCTGAAATGGGACATTGCTGTGAGGTATCCTTTTGGATCTTGGATTGATCCCAGAGAGACCTCTTTCTGAAGCAGGATGGAAGGGATCTGGCTCTTGTTGCATTGCTGTTGACCACAGGGTGAAGAAGTGATGTCCAGAAATCCATGGGCTGACCCTTTCTTTCCTGGTCCTGGGGATCCAGAATTCAAGGTGTCAATTAGCTGTTAATTATCTTGATTGTAATTGGCTATCATAATCCAAGACTCAACCTTTGTTGGGGCTGCAATGATGGAAAGTAAGGGTTTGGATGCAAGACCAGCTGGGACACAGGCAAAGAGTGGTTCTTGCTTCCATTTCCTGGAGCATCTTGGGTCCTGCTGGAACACTCCTCCACACCCAAATTTAACAGGTCCTCCAACTGGAAATGGGGCTTGCTCAAATGATGAAGAATATGCTTGCATTGTCAGAGACCTGGGTTTGATCCCTGGGTAGGGAAGATCCCCCTGGAGAAGGGCATGGCAATCCACTCCAGTATTCTTGCTTGGAGAATCCCCATGGACAGAGCCTGGCAACCTACAGTCAATGACTGACTGACTCTGCAGAGTCAGACAGAACTGAGCAACTAACACTATGGTCCATTACGATCTAGCTGGAAAAGTTACTGTGTTTTATTTATAAATCATACTGTTTGGCTGATTAGCTATTCCACCTCCTATTGAGGTGCCTATCCTCTGACATGCCCTTGACCACAAAGCAGTCAACCGCATCCCACAGTAGAGAGTGGAGGAGTGTCTGGGGGCAACAATGTGAGAGATTCCTGCTCTGCCATCATAGTGTAAACAGCTGCCAGGCCCTGCAAGCTCTGTCCTGTCCCTCAGGCCCATCCTGCAGCCCAACACATGGGGCTCCTCATACCCACTCGCCTCCCAGATGAAGAATTGAGGCCACGGGCCTTGGGCATCTTCCCAGGACCACATGCTAGTGACGGCTGGGGTGGGCTCAGAGCCCTGGTACTCAATTCCTATGGAGCCCCCGGCCTTCCAGCCCACCTCAGTCCACGGCCCAACCTTCCAACTTCTCATGCCTTCCTCTTCTCAGTGCTACCACGATGCCTCTGAGGTGACAAAAAGCAGGCCTGCAGAAGGAAGGGGACGTGGAGAATTCCTTCCGAGGACCACGTGCAAGTGAGGGCTATGGTGGGCTCAGAGCCCTGGTCTCAATTCCTCTGGAGCCCCAACCCTTTCCACACACCCCAGGCTGTGGTCCAACCTTCCAACTTCTCACGCCATTCTCTTCTCGGTGCTACACAATGCCTCTGAGGTGACAAAAAGCAGGTCCGTGGAATAAAGGGGACAAGGAGAATCAGAAGTACTGTGGGGCTGCTCTGTGGTTTGCTGAGAACTGATTCTGCCAGGGGCTGGCGTCTCTGTCCAGTCCCAGCACCTCCCACGTGAGGGCAGAGCCCTGTCCCTGCTGCTGCCATGGGGCCTCCTGCCCAGCTGAACCTGCCAGGCTGACCCACTCATCACTGAGCAGGAGGGAGGAGGGCCTGACTGTATGGTCCCAGTGCCCACTGGGATAAGGCCCCTACAGGAGCGTCCTCTGATATGGGAGGGAAGGGAACACAGGCAGACCCTGGAGGCTCCAGGTCTCCCCAGCTGCAACGAGAGAGGGGAGCATCTGGAGGGCCTTTGGGCTGGGGACACCTAGGCTGGGCCACCAAGCACAGGGGCAGGAAAGCCAGGCTGAGAAAGGCAGGCCTTGGACGTCATGGGGGCTTGTGTGTGTACAACACAAGTGTCCCAAGCCACAGCTGACAAAGGTGCCATGCAACCCCACTGCCAGGGCCTGGGTGGTGCCTGGAGGAGGGGGACCAGAAAAGGCAGCTCTCTCAGGACCCAGGGGGCGAGGAGGGGCCCTGAATTGGAGGAGTGGGGGCAGGAAAGGCCACCTAGCCAGGCTGCCCACAGATGCCACGGCCTTCAGTCCCCTTTTAGAGGAGCCGCCAGTGGGCCCCACTGATGTTCACAGCCTCCAGGGTCGTGTCCTAATCGGAGGAATCAACCTGAAGGAATGCTTTGTCGACCTATTTAGAAGAAGAAAGGCCATGGAGAAGCCCAAGTCGAGGCCTGGAGCTCATCCAGGCCGCCAGTCCTTAGGCAGAAAGGCCCCTGGGAGAGCTTCTTTCACACTCTCTTAGCTCTCCCCTTTCAGACACCAAGCAGTGGCTCTCACACAGGGCAAATGACCCTGCTAGTGGCAGAACTGGGAGACGGTGCCCTAGGGCCCTTGAACACGGCCTTTCCAAGGTGCCGGTCTGTCCCCTACATGGTGATGTTAAAGAATAGTGGCCCACAAAGGCCAGAGAACACGCGTCTCCAAACCCACTGCTCTACCGTCCATGTGCAGCGAAGACCGGTGACTCTCATTCAGGTTTCCTCCAGTCCCACACCCCGACTCTCATCCATTTTCAAATATAGGTAACTGGGGGCTTCCTCTGGTCACATCTAGCTCAACAAGTCATACTTGTCCCTGGGAGTGAGTGTGTATAAAGGAGGCCCCCTTCAAAAGTGCCTAACCTGTAAGCCAACAAAATCATTCATTATACCTGCCATCTGGGTAAGGGAGAACAGGTCCACAGTGGTGGTAGGGACAGGGGCAGGGGTGGAGAAGATCAGAGTTGGCCTCGAAGAGGACCAGTGAAGTTCTTGTTTACAACAGAACAGGCTATATGTTGAACCCCCAACCAAGCCCTTCAAAGGGCAAGTATCCACAGATACCCAAGTTGGACGTGGGAGGCCAGGACTGGGGGTAGCAGAAGCCCAACTACTCCACTGACAAAAGGAAACAGGACTTTTGAGGCAGTCTCCAGGGAGGCTGAATCCGAGGTTCTGGGAAGGGGATGGGAGAAGCACACGCAGGTGTTCCCAAAATGAGTACTCTAGGGCCACGAGAGTGGTCTTTATGGGAAGAAATGGAAACTGAAGACAACAGCCTGTGATCTGCAGTGGGATGAGGTCTGTGGGTGGGCAGAACTTGGAAGGTGCAAGCTCAGCAGAGCACCAGAGTACCCTCCTACACAGCGTCCTGGAGAGTCTGTGTCTCAGGTGCTTGGGGGAATGTCAAGTGGAACATGAGGTTGTTTCCACTGTGCTCGAGCACAGCCCTGAGCTGGGGAAAGCTCGACCTGCGTGGCAGTGGGGGCAGGACAACAGAACTCTGACTTTGGGGCTATCTGAGTGGGGCTTACCAACCAGCAGCACCAGCCAGAAGAGACCAAAGCCAGAAGAGGGGGGAGGCTGGGGGGCCACCAACTCAGCTAGGCCAATCAGCCCACTATGGACCCCATCTTCTGGGAGGGACAGTTGCCAGGGGCCCATCTGACCCCTGGGGTCTCTCTCGGTGGAAGCTGATCTAGAACTAGCCAGAACTTTAGCAGAAGCCAGCCACAGGCCTGTACCTTGCTAGTGGGGGAATGGAGCCAGGAGCACGTTTGCCAACCCATCCAGGGCCTGGCCACAGATGGAAACATACTTTTCCATACTTTCAGACAAGAGACCTGAAACATACTTTTCCGTACTTTCAGACAAGAAACAAGCTGGGAATCACATCTCCATCCCCGTACCCGGCTCCCCTACACTGGGCCAGGGTTGCCTCTCCACATCACCTCTGTGACATCATGAAATGATTAAAGAAGCTGACCATTTAATTGGCTGCCTGGCCCATGATACAGATTCTAGAATCTCCAAACAGTATTTATTGGGCACCGCAACCCTGGTCTGAGGCCCTTCTGCCCTGAACGTTCACTGCTTTGGTATTGTAGCGAATGTTCCTGAGCTAGACTGTCTCCATGGCTAGTCAGAGTTCAGACAAGGCATGTGCAGCCCCACTGGCCCCATCAACTGACGGGGAGCCCACACCAGGAGACCTCCCTGATTCCTCCCTGGATGCAAATGTGGATTCAAGGGAGGTTTTGGCGAAGCAGGGTGACCAAACTGAGAGCCCACATCCAGGCCCCCAAGACAACCTGCCCCCACAGGGCCTGAACCTAGAAACAGCCAATGAGGAAGAGAACAACACCGTCCTTGGGCTGTCCTTCCCCAGGAAGCTCTGGAGGATCATGGAGGATGTGGCCTTCAACTCTGGGCGCTGGAATGACGAGGGAGACAAGGTGGTCATCGAGACAGATCTCTTCCTGACAGAGGTCCTCCAGCACAGAGGCACAGACAGGATCTTCGACACAGACAGCATCAAGAGTGTCATCTGTGAACTGAACCTGTATGGGTTCAGTAAAATCCACCCTTTGGATCACTCTGCAGGGAAGAACAGGATGATGGTAACTAGAAAGCCCTTCTGGGGAGACTAGACTAGACGAGCTGAGTGCTGAATGGGTTTCACTTCCCAGGAGGTTTTTCTCGTGAGAGAGTGGTTAAGCAAAGAGGAGAAAGCAGGGCCTGTCTTATTCCGCTATCCATTTAGACAGGATCTGCAGGTGTGACACCAGGCCCTGAGGGGCCAACTTGATGTCAGGGAGGGCTAGTAACACCTCAAGCAAGGCCAGGCCCAAGGAAGCTGTAGAGAACACACATGCTAGGGCCTCATAACCTGCCAGGAATGAAGAGACTTTGTCTCCATAGTTAAGCAAGGCTGGGATGGTGGTAGAGTGGAGGGCGGCGAGGAAGGGCTCTTCTCCCACAGGATGGCTAAAATGATTCCTTTCAGATTTATCACAACTCCAACTTTCCAAGAGACAAGCCTCTCCTCCTGCAGAACATCCAGAGGAAAGTCGACCCCAGAACAACTGCTCAGCCCGCCAATGGAGCAACAACCACCCCAGAGAAAAAGAAGTGAACGATGGTGACCAGACGCTTTCCTCAATTCCATCACAATGAGTCCACCCAGGAGGCTGACAAGAAAGTTCAGAATGGAAACCCAGCTGCTCATGGAAGCCCCAGCCGGCGCTCACATGTGTTCTCCAGCCTTTGGTCTATGGGCAGTGTAGCCGGGCAGGCTAGGGCAAACCATCTCCCCAGTGAACAGGGCGGCCCCAGTGGAGAGTGCCATCCAGCAATGGCACGTCTGTACTCCCAGCTACCGCTGGAAGGGACAGTGCAGGGGAACTGCCCAAGAGCCCCCCAGAGTATCCAGGTTATGGTTCGGTGATGACTCTACAACACCTGTTACTCCATCCTGATGGCGGCCCTTATAGTCATGGCCCTAAATGAGGCCCTTGAGGTGAAGGAGGAGCAGGAAGAATCCTCAGATTACAAGTGTGCCCTCTGTGAGCAGTTCAAGGACAACCCCAATCCCTGAGCTGCCAGGTCCCTAGGGACGCTCAAAAGCACTCTCGTAATCAAAAATCTTTTCTGGCTCTAATAAAGTACAGCAAAATTTCACAGGAGTAAATAAAGAATCGAAAGAGAGCTGCAAGTCTGTGTTCTTTCTGTCTGTCCATGCTATTCACACAGCACTGGGTGAGCCAGATGAGGCTGGAAGCCCACTCCCCAGGCAGGCTTTGGTCCAGTCCACATGGTCCCTTTTCATCTCAAGTAGCAGCATTTCACACATGGCCAAGGGTGCATGCAGTTCATGAGCCATGAGGCCAGCTCAGCTCAGCCTTGTCCCTGGGCCT
The DNA here is from genome assembly GCA_006408695.1 of Aepyceros melampus. Classification (NCBI taxonomy): domain Eukaryota; kingdom Metazoa; phylum Chordata; class Mammalia; order Artiodactyla; family Bovidae; genus Aepyceros; species Aepyceros melampus. Next base: position 180,171 of record SJXQ01000340.1, on the reverse strand, counting down.
TGGCTGCCCCTCAGCAGACGGCTCAACCGGGCTCCTGATCTTAGGGATGTCACCTTCCATGAGTCATGCACCCTGAAGCAGAAGGGGCTCCTCCTGGCTTCCCCAATGATGCCACAAGTTTCTGATTAGCAGCTGAGCATCTCCAGCTCCTAATCCAGGACTGGCTCACTGGAAAGCAGGGTCATCTCACCCGCCAAGGGCCTTGCAAGCACATGACCCCAAAGACAAGTACAAGGTTTCCCCAAGGTGAACACCAGCCCTTGCCGCTCTGCCCTCACAGGTGTATTTAGGAGCCTGTCTTTGGACGCAGAGCGGCCAGGCACTGTGCTCAATACACACACTTTGTGAGCCAAGGGACACTTTACAGCAGAGTAAGGGTCACCTGCAAGGACAAACCATGGCTTGTTTCTGGGCCTGTGGGCCTCTCTGCCTGACAGAGGCCTTGCCAGCTGCTGATGCTCAGCCCAGCCCCCAGCCTTTCCCCATCACCCCTGGACACTGTTCCAACATTGGGGAGTTTGAACCAAAGCAGAGAGGGAAAAACACTAACCGGTTTCCTAACAACACATTTCTCTCAAGAGCCCAGACCCAGCAGGGCCAAAACGAGTGCTGACGTCATGTTTTCGTAAAGGTCAAAGTCCTGGAGATTCTCGCTGAGGCCAGAGCAGCACAGCATGAGGGAAGTCCTGGCCCCAGACCCCACACCAAGTGGGCAGTGCACCCCAGGGTAGGGCCGATTCAGACTGAACCAGAGGGCACGTCCAGGGCCTGGTGGCAACTGGATGGTGTCACCATGAGCTGGTCTCTTGGTCACCTTCCTCTCAAGAGCCCAGTCTGGACAGGCCTCCTGACCAAAAGGGATCAGGTGCTCGGGGATGTCCACCTGGAAGATGTCCTTTCTGGCCCACCCTGGGATGGGCTGCAGCAGCCAGCAGGGGTTGATAAGCACAGTCAGGTACTTCTGTCCCAGAGCTGGTAGCAGGGCTTGATTCTCCAGCTCCTTCACCTCATCATGACTTATGTTTTCTGGGCACAGAAAAGTGTCCCCAATGTCCACCAGACCTGTGTGCAAAGACAGGACATAGAAAGAGAACAAGGTGATTCAAAGTCATGCCTGCTAGAGACTAAGACCGTATCACGGAGAGGAACCAGGTTGAACTGGGTCCTCTGGCTAAGCCTTTCAGATGGGCTCAGCTCAGCAAAGGGAATTCGGGTTGAGGCCAAGTGAGAGAGAGAGCCAAATGAAAAGGAGAGGCCTGGTGCTCCACAAACCCACCAGGACATGGGCAACTCTCAGTCTGCCCACTGCAGGCTGCAGGGACAGAGCAGGAGGGCCCCAGTGGGGAGCCTGCGGACATCAGGTCCCCAAGCGACTCACCAACAGACAGGTGTTGCTGTGGGGCCTCACCCCTGGGGAGTCAGGGGACTTGCTCAGGCCCAGCTGCAGGTAGTGGGGGTGGGGAACCTAGGCTGGGTGCTGTGCAGCTTCTCATGGTCTCTGCTGGGCACACAGATACACATGGGGACACACATACGTACACTCACAGAGACAAGTGCCATGTGCAGACGTGGACCCACCTCTGCCTTTCAGAGCACAAATGGGGACTGAGGCCCAGAGTGGTGGTCAGGCACCTGGAGCCACTGTTTCCCAGCCCAGGAACCCTCGCTGTCCCTCTGAAGAAACCCCAGCCCCACCCCACCACCACCACCACCAAATAGTTCAACAGAAAACAAACGAGCACAACCCAGCTGAGATCCAGGGCAGCACCGGGGGCATGGGGCAGGGAATCAGTTGCCCGTGATCACTCCATGGCCGAACTTGTCCCCATCCCACAGCAAGGCCTGTATCTGGGCGAGGCTCATCCTCAGCGTCTGCTCCAGCAGCTCCCACCAGGACGCGTCCTCCCAGTCCCGGTGTGTGATGTGGACTGCCAGGGTACAGTGCCAGTGGCTGCACAGGATGGGCTGCCACCACATCTCCAGGATCTTGACACTGTTTAAGATGAAACCTGCGGAAGGCTGTCGGAAGGACAGACAGCTGAACTTCATCTCCTCAGGCTCCCATGGCCTCATGTGGCTGCAGAAACACAGAACCACAAAGGCCAGGAGCCTGACACAGAGGCCTCCAAGCTCACAGCCCTGGGCCAGACATCAGCCTCATGTGTCTGAGCATCCTCCAAGCCTGCTGACACAGAGGGGAGGATCACAGAGGGCTGGCTCCTTCCATCCATCTCCACGTGGTCTGCTGACAGGGGGTGGTGACCCAGAGGACCTGTCCATCACATGCAGTCTGTGGGGAGGTCAGAAAGGAGGGCAGGACAGTGGGAGAGAGGCACGAGGTGAGTTCCAAGACAGAGGGGACTCGAAACCCTGGGAGCACTGAAGAGGGAGCATGGGTCCCCTGGCTTCACAGCCCAGTGGCCAGGTTCTGGTCCTCTCCCAGCACAGACAGACACAGTCCTGGGCTTGGCTTCCCCCACTCCCAGCCTCCACCTCACCCCTCAGCTCCCCAGCCCCCCGCCCTGCCCATGCTCTGCAGATATCCTACTTCAGCCCAGGGCTACTGAACGCAGATCCATGCTAACCAGTCTGGCCTTGGCCCTGGGTCCACCCTGGACCTCAGACGGCCCTGCCACATGTCTTCCCCACATCTTTGGGAGCCACCTTCTTCCCAGCCGTTCCCACACCACGGTCTCCACTGTCAGCAGATGCCCCGGGCCCTGCACAGAGCTAGAGAAAGAATGAAGGAGAGCAGGAACTAATGGGACAGGTGAGCTCCATGTCCTTGCCAGGGCCTGGACAGTGCCATGCAGGAATCACAGAATTCAAACCTCAAATAACCTGCTAGGTTACGGTCAACTTGTTTAATGGCTGAGGAGGCCCAAGGGATAGAGAGATAGCTCATGAATGCAGGGAATCTGACCACATGCACCTCCATCCTCACTTCTATCCCTGTACCTAGAGAGGAGTCACTGTTTACTGGACAAGGGGCAGGCAGAGGAGCAGAACCACAGGCCTGAACCTCAGCAGGGTTTCAGCACCTCACAGCGAGCCTCCATTTCCATGTGGCTGTGAGGACAGGGGAAAGTCCCAGAGGAACCCAGCCTAGAGCCTCCTGGGCCTTCTCTTCCCTGAGCACAGCAGAGCCACAGTTCTCACAGGCCCACAAGGCCCCACGTGATCTGGCTCCTGCCCTGGCAGCCTGCTTTCCTCGACCCCGGATTCACCCCCAGTAACTATAAAGGCCATCCTTACATCCTTGGAACATTCCAGTGTGTTCCTACCTCAGAGCCTTTGTAGGGTGTGAGGAAAACATTGCGTACCCTCAGATTCAGGTGCTGGGGTGTCAATCCCAAGTACCTCGGTGTGACCTTACAGACAAAGGAAAGGTCTTCACAGAGCTAATGGAGGTCCAGTGAGCTCATTAGGGTGGACCCTCCTCTAACAGGATGGCTGTCCCCATACAAAGAACAAATTTAGAGACAGACAGGCACACAGAAGAACTAGGTTGAAGAGGAAGGTGGAGCTCTTCAAGGCCAGACACACCCACCATGGCCAGTAATGCCCCCGGAAGTGATGGGGGAGAGATGGGACAGACTCTCTCCACAGCCCTCACGAGAGCCAGCATCAGTTGACACCTCAGCCTCAGCTGCGGGTCTCCTGAACCAACATGGTTCATAGTTTGAGCCAACCAGGTTGTGCAATCCTGATGCAACTGCCAGAAAATGAAGACAGAGGGTCAGCTCTGTCCAGACATCTCTTCACAGTGGCAAATGGGGAGTAGGGGGATGACTTTTACACTCCCAGCACCTCAGGCACCTCCTCCATGTTTGTACAACTTCATATGTCTGTTTTCAACCTTACACAGTGTCTGTTTATACCTCCCAGTGTTGGGGGTCCCACAAGTTACTGACACTTCCCTCCTGATAGAAGGGAAGGGAAAAATTCTGCCAATACAGCTACTTGACGTGACCACACACTCACTGACTGAAGGGCCATGCAGGAGGAGGCCCGGGGCATAGGGCACACAGCAGCAAATGGCCTTCTGCAAAGGCTCCCCTGTGTCCACTCCCCCAACCACAGGCAAGGGTGCCATGTCCTCACGCACTGGCTGGCGCCGAGCATCATCATCCCGCTGAACCTTTCCCCACCTGCTCGGTGACAAAGGGTCACCCTCTTCACTGGGTCTGGGTTAGTTACCAGAGAGCCTGGTCGACCCCCGGGGCTTGGCCACTACTATGTCTTCTATTGGGGTATGTGACTGGATCCCAGTTTCCGTCATTCAGTTTCTCAGCCAACCCAACCCCTTCCTCCTGCGTGGCACTGAATCTCAGCTGTGTGGGTGGGATGCCTGAGCAAGAAGGGGCTGCAAGCGCTCCTATCTATCAAAGCAGAGAGTGCCTGCTTGGTGGCCAGAGGAGAAAACACTCTTCTGCCTGCTTATCTGGGTGTCTTCACCTGCACAAGGAGGAGAGGAACAGGGAAAAAATCACCTGTGACAAGATGTTTTGAACACCAAGTCACCCCAGTCTTCTCCTCTGCAGGCACCTGAGACCACAGGGATCCAGGAGGGCCCAACTGATGAGAAACACACATGTAGATTCTGTCAGGGTGGGTTCTGCTCATCACAGCAGCTGGCCTGTCCTCACAAGGCTGGGACAGGGACTCCATGATGCCTCAGCGCGCAGCACAGAAACCCATCCCCCAGGAGTGATAGTGATTTACAGACCAGGAGACCCCACAGGGAACAAGAGAAAATGACTCCTCCCCTCACACTGCCACTCTGGAAGGATCCAGGGGCCGCCACAGTCAGTCAGCCGCCCTCCATGAACATGTGGTTGGG
>SJXQ01000340.1:157472-175124 GCA_006408695.1 Aepyceros melampus | reverse complement strand
CGGAAAAGCAGCTAAACCATGCAGGGCCAGGGCCTGGTGGGGGTGGCTCGCAGGGGGCAGGCGGGGCTCATGTGAGGTCACAGCCTGGGGGCAGAGCAGTTCTGCCCCTAGACCATGGCTTCTCTTTCCCTGACAACCTACTGTCCTCCTTCCAGGCACGACTGTAACATCCCTTTCTCCGTCTGCCCGAGTGTCAGGTGCTCTCATCTGGGAGCTCTGGGGCACCCTGCCTCTTCCCGCTGCCTCCTGTCTCCCCCTCTTCCTCTCAGGCTGTGGCTGCTGTACATGAGTCTGGGCCCCCGAGGGTCGCCGAGTATCAGGAAAGCAAGGTTGGTGTCTCACTGGTTCCCGTTCGCCGGGTACCCACACAGCTATTGCCATGGGAATGTTGAGTCGGAGCAGTGCTTTCTCTTCCAGCATGCAGCCTGCTCTCTCCTTGCAGAAGCCTCCCGGACACAAGTTGAGAGGAAGAGGCTGCCTCCTGGATTTGAGGCCTCAGCACTGCAGGGACCCGAGCGATCACCACACCCAACTCCCTCGTGCTGGTATCCTGCGCCTCACCTGAAGAGTGGTTACCAGCTGCCTCCAGAAACCTCAGAACCTCCTGGTAGTGATTTCAGTTCATGAAGGAGGGTCCTGTGAACAGATTGTGGGCTGCTACTGTTCCTCCCAAATCCTGGTTTTGAACGAGACCTTGCCCAGTGGACTGGAGACCTATGACGTGTGGCTGCTGATGGGGCAGCTGTGAGGACCTGCTCCGTGGCATTTCTCCACACGTGTCCCTTCCCTGCTGCTGGCCCCAGTTCTCCTCACGTGCCCAGATGTGAGGACCGAGCCATGGGGAGTGCTGCCTCCCACCCCACCTGGGTCTCTGAGACTTGGTGAGGGTTCCACTTTGCTCCCGCTATGCATTTGTGGGCAGCAATGACCTGGGACGGGCTGACCCAGATTCTCGGTTTCCCTCGTGTCCTCCTTGGCTGATGTGGTTTCCTCTCTGAAATGCCTGTTGCTCTTCTCTCCACTGAGCTGTGTGTCCTTTCTGTGCCGAGTTGTGGGCGCTTCTTTTGGGGTCTGGGTGCTCATCCTGCCCTGGTTGTTTGTGTTTCAGATTCGTCTTCCTCTGCTTGCAGGCTAGTGCAGACTCAGTATTCACCTTGTCTCTTGGAGCTGTAAGTGCCCCAGAGGTCAGTGCGTGTCCCTCAGGCCCTCCCGCTGGGGGCTGCCATCCACTCCCAGGCCTGGCACCTGGGGTGAGCAGTCCTCAAGGAGACACTTCCCTGGCGTCCAGCATTCTGCCCCTGAGAGGGCTCCTTCACATCCGTGTCAGTCCCTTGGTCCCTGCCTAGCTTTAGTTCTGGGCCTTGGACTTCCACATGCTGGACAAGCGCAGGGGCAGCTGTGTAGCTCTGGAAAGTCAGCCAGACTTACTTCCCCTCTGTCCCCAGGGCAGCTCCCGTTGACTGCACCCCTCTCCATATGGCCCAGATGGAGGTGCCAGCCTAAGAACTGGACGTATTTCTAATTTCATCTAATTTCATCTCAGTTCCTCTGCAGTTCTTTGAGAGGATGTGGCAAACATGGGACCTGCGGACACTGGTGGCCACTCTGCCGCCACTGCTCGGGTGCTGACTGCCCAGGGGATAGGGTCCCGCCCAGAGGGACCTCGGGAGCTTCTGTGAGCCTCTGGTGCTGCCCCACTTGGATTTATGACACAGGCCTGTATATCACATCTGACCCGGGAGCTGGAGATGCTGGTTTGCACATCTCCATTACTCCCCAGCTCGGGGGTCTACGTGTTCTTCACTGTCCTCTGTCTGTGCAGGTTGGCCACGACCCAGGAGCCAGGCACCCCAGCACTGGAGGGGGCTTCCGGACAGCAGGCTGTGGCCCACTGAATGGATCCAACTGTTTAATTTACGAGATTGAGGAGCAAGGAGGGCGGTCTGGAGTGTGCATTGCCATCCCATATCCATGGTTAGAGGACTTCAGTGAGTGGACTCTTGTGCTCTGGGCGGGAGCCCTGTCTAGCTACCCTTTGAGTACTTGCGTGCCCACCGTGGTGACTTGGCCAAGCACAGAGAGGGTGTGAGGAGTCAGAAGCAGAGGACGCCCATGAGGCGCCACCAGAGGTGAGAAGGTTCTCCAGTTCATGAATGGGGGTGTATCCCCTCTATTTTCTGTGTGTTTCTCTTTTACTCACTGGAGTTCACACAGGGTTTCCATTTGGCCTTACTGTCTTTCCCTCACATCACATGTGCCCCCAGGTTCTGAAGGACTCCTCGACAGATGTCTCACTAAGCCCTGCACCTGGCTCTCAGGGATACTGCATTCCAGGCCCTCTCAGCTCAAGGTTGACTCACAAATCCTCAGGACTGGCCCTGTGTCCCTTGCCCCTTGATCCCCTCTGGTCAGAAACCTTAGCCCAGGAGGTCTTCCCGAAGTGGCTGCAGAGTCAGATTTAACTGGGTCTCTCACATCAGTGTCAGGTTGCCCCTGTGTCTGGCTACCTCCACCCCTCTGGCTGTCCCACCTCCCCCATATGGGGTCACCAATGCAGAGCCCGAGGTCCCTTTGGGAGGGACTGGGGTCGTTACTGTGTCTGTCTGCTGTGGTGTGGCAACGTCCTTCCCCCGGGGACCCAGCCCACCCCTATTCCTCAGTTCCAGGTCTGAGAACTGGCTTGGGGGCTGAACCTGGGAGAGGGACCTTGACCCATTTACTGGGGTGGCTGCCCTTGGTCTCACTGTCATTTTGGACTGGACCTTGCCCATCCATCGAGCCCCCAGGAGGCCGTGTTGTGCTGACCACCTGCCCCGCTCTGTGGGTTTGGCCTCCTAGGCGGTGCCAGTGCTCGTCATGGCCCCTGGCTCCTGGCCACTCACTGCAAACCCATGACCTCTGCTGCAATCCCTGGGCAGCAGGGATGGGGGGAGGGGTGTTGTCCATCTCTTCGATCACCAGGCCCGGGGAGCCCAGCCTGTGTTGTGTGGTGACTTTGCTCTACTTGGTGGCCGGGCAGTAGGTGACCAGCTCTCCCCATGGTTCCTGGGCTCTCCTGCTGGTAGTGCTGTGTGTCCCACAGCAGATCAGGGGTGGCCAGCTCCCCTGCTTCCTGGGACAGAAGCTTCCTGGGCACTCCTGAGGGAGGGCTCCAGTGCCATTTGCTCCCTTGGGGGTGGAGTAGGGGGTTACCAGCTCTTTATGGGCTGGGCTACTGCCACGGGCTTAGAAGGTCAGAGACGTCTGAATAGTCCTGGTCTTCATGGGCCTGCCTCCCAGTCTCCCTGGCCCTCGTGTCAGGGTTGCAAGTTTCCCCAAGAGGACCTCTGATGCCAGCAGGTCAGGCCTGATTTGGCAGAACGTTCAGTGTCTTTGAGGTTCAGCCACTCCTGTCGAATCCTGGGCCGAGGTTTTTTCACTGCCTGAAGCTTTGTCAGCTACTGGGGAGACCCTGGCTCCACCTTTGTTCTTACTGTTCTCTTCACCCTGAGCTGCTCATCCTCCTGTGGGCAGCAAAGCAGTCACTTCCCTCTATTGCCCTCACATTCCACATACCTGGATCTTCTCACCTGCCAGGGAATTCCTCTCCCCCTGCCAGCCCAGTGAAAGTTCTAGCAGCTGGGCTGTGGCCTTGAGCCCAGGGCTGAGTGCACACCAACTACTCCCAGGATGGGATCTCATAACGAGTGGGGCAGGGGATGTCAACCCCGTACCAAGGCCCCATCTCGCCACCTCTCCTCAGGCCACTCCAGGGCCATCCTCCTTGGGATGGGTCCTTCATGGGGCTATTCCCGGGGGTGGAGTGGGGGGAGTTGGTGCTGGAGGCTGGCTGGGGACTCACCACCAAGGGGACAGGGAGCAGGCAGGGGTGGGCAGGGCATCCCTTCACCTGCGATGTTGACCTGACAGTTCCTGCCAGCCTGTCAGGAGGTGCAGAGCACAGACGGGCATTGGAGGTGCCCACAGTGGGCCCCAGTGGTCAGGCCCTCACACTGCCTGAGGCTCGTGATCGCTATTGACTGAGCAGGAAACTGACAAAAGGAATTGGTGCTTGAGCGGTGGCTGTGTGTACACACAGGACTCCAAGTGCCTTTGGCTGGGTGGCACCACGCTCTGCCCTGCACACAGCCTGGTAGGAGGGGCTCTTGGCATCTTTTGCAGCAGACAACTGCTGGGTTGGGCAGAAGAACTGCATCCAGTGCTTGGCCATTCAGCCATCTGCTAGCTCTGGTGTAAGCACAGCATGATGGGAGAGGGCAAGTCTGGGTGCCAGACTTTACAAGGCAAAGTGCATCCAAGTCCAAGGACACGCGACCTACAAGAGACTCCTCCACCGTGCAGGGCGTCAGGTGTCCACTCACCCCTGCATCACTCAGGGCTAGGGGTTGGGGAGCCTGGAGTCATCTTCCAGGCAGACATGTGAAGGGCAGAGGTTGGGGAGCATGAAAAGTGGGAACCAACCACTGACTCACATCAAAGGACCATGGTGGGCTTTTTAGATGGGAGGGCCATCTGGACTGTCTGGGCTGGGTCTTATAGTGAAGAGGGTCTCCTTGGCTGGGAAATGAGGAAGGGCCCCCAGAAGTGTCAGACCCATGCAGGGAACTGAGCCCAGGAGTGTAGCTGGAGCAAGCGAGTTTGTGGAGCGCCCCCAGCCTGACACCATCAGTTCAGGTCCCCAGAGGGAGCTTTGGCAAAGGATTTCTAGAGACTCTGATGTGCTGTGAAGTTTCATCCATTGCTTGCAGAGGCAAGGCTGCGTGCTGGTATGTGTAGTGCTACCCAGGTAGGCTGGGCAGGCTCTGGTCCTCCACAGAGGTAATGTAAGAGGAAACACACACTCTGCTCTGCCATCTCAAACCTGGAGTGATCCGCAGCACCACCACTGCCGGAGTGTGAGTCTCAGCAAATCACTCCCTCTCTGAGTCTCTCCATTTCTTTATCTGAAGGATGAGCACAGTGTGAAATGTCCCCATTAGGAGTAATCCTATTTGTCAGTGTATCTGATGGGAGTGAGGTGGTCACGGGATGATTCACACGAAAGCAATCTGTAAACCAGAAAGCATCTACTATGAATAGTGGTTGAAAAGGCATCTCTTTTCCCAAGAGAGCTTTCCCCAGAATGAGTGGGAATACAGGCTTGTGCCTTGAAGCCTGCAGCTGGGAAACAGGCAGACAGTGAAGAGCCTCCAACTTGGAAAGGAGGAGAACATGGACACCATCAGCCCCAGTCCCAAAGGTCCTATAGGATGTGGCCTAGGTTGGGACTTGAGGGCCACTGGTGGATTTTAAGCAAAGATGTATATAGTGACCCCTGGGGACAGAAGGCAGTGTGAGCTGGGTCAAACTGACAGGCTTTGTGAACTGGGGGCTGTAGCATGACCAGGAATCCATAAAGCTGGAAGCTTCTTCCCTGAACTGTGCAGGAGTCAACATCTGCCTGCTGCCTCAGGTCTATGATCTGCTTTCCACCATTTCGTCTCCCAGAACACTTCAGCAGCCAAGTGTTTTCACCAGCTTGACCTAAACACTTTTGTTAGTAAATCCAAAAATGGATGATATGAAGCTATTTATAGTATGCTGAATTTTCCCTATGTAGCCCACTTGGTATTAACAGTCTCATGGTTCACTGCAGCTATGTCAGTGTGTTTGCCAGCCCCTGCCTGGGTGTTGATGATCTCTGCCTCCCTGTTAATGATTTCTAAATCCCTAAACTCTCGTGGCCCCCAAGGCTTTTGGACAGCATTAGGCACAAGTGATCCTAGCCCCAATAAGAGCCAACGCTTTCAGAGGACTGACGGAGGCCCAGGGGTACTGCATGTGTTACCTTCCTCCAGCCTTCGGCCTGCAGGGATGCCCTTCCTGGGACAGGCAGGACTGAGGGCCAGCCCCAGGTCAACCTGGGTGACTACACACCCCACCATCTGCCAAACTGACTCAGGATGTGAAATCTTTTAGTGCCAGCCGTGGTCTTCTGTGGTAGAAATGGGAGGAACCTAGAGCTAAAAAGAGGAAGGACCCTTGGCAAGCACATGTATTCTCTAGTTTGTAATTCTGGAACCTGTCCACTGTCTTGTTTCAGGACATCCGGAGCCTGGTGCGGCCTCCCAGTACAGACCCACAAAACCTGGGTCCACGCACACAATTCTGGAGTGTTAACATGATTCAAGAGTCTCTGGTTTTGAGATACAAGCAATGTCACTGGAAGCTCAGCAGCATTAGGCTCACCGCATTGACTTGCTTTCATGCACACTTCTCAAGCACCGATAGGAAATGCAGGTAGAGGAGATGAGCGGAAAGGGCATTGTGCTACTGCTGGTGCTGCTTGCCCTGCTGGGCGGCCCCCTCTGTCTCGGAGAAGCCTGTGCATTAACTTTGGACAGGATGGAAAGCTGCCTTCAGGGAGTGGCACCCAGGCCTCACTTGCTCCGTGCTTGGTAGCTAGTCATATTCTTAGGATTAACCTGGACCCAAAATTGCAAATACCATGTTTTCCCTGAGGAAAATTGTGGTTTTCCGTCAGCCCATAATCTGGAAGCTGTCTCTTGCTTGCCTACCCCAGGTTTTATGCCCCGGTGACTCTCCAGGTACCCCAGTTATCCGTGAAGGTGTATGGCCACCAGCCTCACAGCACAGGGCTGAGCAGCTCAGATCAGTGTCCTTGCCTGGATTTGTCCTTTGCATTGTGGCGTTGTGGCTCAGAGGCCAAGGTTTAAGATCTTGAGCCAGTGATGACCCTTTTCCAGACTCAGTTTTCACTTCTCTATGCTCAGTACAGTAACAGTGCACAGTCACTGGGACAGCAGGGAGGGTTCTATGAGTTGAAAGGCTGGGATAAATTTGGTGCTCAAAGATGTTATGGGGAAGAGAACCAGGAAAATCATGCCAGGGTCTTTCATCTGCTTTCAGAACCTACTACTGGCTGACCAGGGCCCAAAAAAAAAAAAAAAAAATGTTCCATGCCACCTTGCCTCCAGCCTGCTATCCTGTCCCTCTGGAGTTCTGGGGACTGTTTTTAAGCAGCTTGCTGTTTACATAGCAACATTGTCAGGAGAAATAACAGTAACCTCAGATATGCAGATGACACCACCCTTCTGGCAGAAAGTGAAGAGGAACTAAAAAGCCTCTTGATGAAAGTGAAAGAGGAGAGTGAAAAAGTTGGCTTAAAGCTCAACATTCAGAAAACTAAGATCATGGCATCTGGTCCCATCATTTCATGGCAAATAGATGGGTAAACAATGGAAACAGTGACAGATTTTATCTTGGGGGGGCTCCAAAATCACTGAAGATGGTGACTGCAGCCATGAAATTAAAAGACACTTGCTCATTGGAAGAAAAGCTATAACCAACCTAGACAGCATATTAAAAAGCAGAAACATTACTTTGCCGAAAAAGGTCTGTCTAGTCAAAGCTATGGTTTTTCCAGTCGTCATGTATGGATGTGAGAGTCGGACCATAAAGAAAGCTGAGCACCAAAGAATTGATGCTTTTGAACTGTGATGTTGGAGAAGATTCTTGAGAGTCCCCTGGACTGCAAGGAGATCAAACCAGTCAATACTAAAGGAAATCAGTCTTGAATATTCACTGGAAGGACTGATGCAGAAGTTGAAACTCCAATACTTTGGCCACCTGATACGAAGAACTGACTCATTGGAAAATACCCTCATGCTGTGAAAGATTGAAGGCAAGAGAAGGAAGTGACAGAGGATGAGATAGTTGGTTGGCATCACTGACTCGATGGACATGAGTTTGAGCAAGCTCCAGGAATTGGTGACGGACAAGGAAACCTGATGTGCTGCAGTCCATGGGGTCGCAAAGAGTTGGACATAACTGAGCAGCTGAACTGACTGGCATAGAAGACAAGTGACACTGGAAATGGGAAACCAGAGTTCCTCTGCTCATACTTAGAAGCACCCCGTGCTACAGGCTGTGGCTTCAGAACCAGAAACATTTCACTGGCCCAGCTGGCACCATCGCTGCAGCTGTGCCCCAGGGAGGCTGGAGCTCGGGTAGGCCAGGGTCTGGAACTCCACTGGCTAAAGTCTGCTCAGGTGAACAGAGCCTGCTCCCCACAGTCCCTGCTTATTGAGTACCTGTTGGATGCTGGGAGCAGACCCTTAGGTCATCTCTTTGTGGGAATTCATATTTCCTGATGCAGCAAGGGAAGTTTAGCAGTGGATCAGGACCACCCTGGAGAGCTAAGATTGAAATCACATCTATTTGAAGGCAGAGCCCACAATCATTGCCCCATCAGTGCCCATCCCATGTGCCATCACTCAGAGAGGTGGGGTCAGGCGACCAGTTGGAGGCAAACAGGCAATCAGGGACAGTCGCATTTGTCAGTGGGTGGTTTCTGCCCAGGGCAAAAGGTCAAAGCTAGGACTGGGAGTTTCAACTTTTTGCTCCTTTCTGGGGTTCAAAGGCAACACTTGGCCTCCAAAATTCAACAGAGAGAAATGCCAGCTTTGAGAACTTTTGCAAGCTGCATTTTGCCTATGAACACACATGCCCTTTAGTGAGAATCCTCTCCGGTATGCCTTCCACCCAAGTGCTTTTTTTGTGTCTTTGTTTTTTAGTCCCTTAGAGATTCTTAGAGAAGTTTCCAATGTTGATAGACTTTAAATGATGTTGCAGAAATGTCATGTTGCACCGCTTACACAAGGGATAATATCGGCTGCCTCCTCAGTGCCCCATTTCTTCAAGTAAAACACAGATAACAGCATGCAGTATATAAGGAAATCATGTCCTGGTGAAGACAATTTAAATTCTTGATATTTTTAGTATTCGTACTGCCATAGAAAATGAGGGCTTTCTTTTTCTCACCAAGCCAGTTGTTCCCCTTGCTACCTTTCTGGCATAAACTACTAACCATAGGAGGACACCTGGTTGACGAGGCACGTGATAATTTGCTGTATGGCTGAAGAGTTCTTCCACACTTCAGTTTTTCCCCTGAAAAGTGCCACCTTTCAAGCTGTCTTTAGCTGTTCCTTCTGTGGATGGACCCATTTGCACCTGAGGTGTGTTGCATGGCCCACCTATGAGAGGGGCCCCAAAGGAATGTCAACCCTGGCCTCACGCTGCTTCCCAGTTCCACTTTGATTGGAGAGGTGCAGAAGGAGTGGGGGTTGCCCTGGCCATCCTGCTGTAGGGTCCCCTTTGCAAGAAACGCCCAAATGTCAGCGGCTGACAGTGCAGGTGTACAATGCCCCAGACTGTCCTGGGGCTGCCCTACAGCCCTTCCTTTCAAGCAGGAACAGGAAGCCCCCCACCCCCCGACTGTGAGAATCCTCCCTCCTTGAGACCTCCTTATTTCCTTCCCTGAGGCTCTTTGTAAAGCTTTATCTGAGGGAATATGTAGAAATCCTCCCTAGATGGAAGAGGAACGAGGAAAACCAGGAGGAAGGGGATGACCAAATAGAACCTCCATGTTCCCATGCATGCAGGGCAAATGTGGGGGGAAAAGTAGTCATACCTCACTCCGTGCAATACATGATTAAGCTTTTCTATTTTGTCTGAAGTGTGTGTCTTTGTCTGTAATCAGCAGTCCCCAAATTTTTTGGCACCAGGGACTGGTTTTGTGGGAGACAATTTTTCCACCAATGGTGGGGAGTGGAGTGGGAGGTGGGGGAAGTAATGATTTCAGGATGATTCAAGCACATTACATGTACTGTGCACTTTATTTCTATTATTACTATTACATCAGCTCCTCCTCAGATCATCAGGCATTAGATCCCAAGGTTGGGGACTCCTGGTCTTTATGTTGTTTTAAGGAAGTGAATCACCAATGAAGCCAGAGCTTGGGCAGCCCCTGGTGGAGGCTTTTAGAAATTCTCCACTTCCTGACTGACAGTACTAGGGTTGCCTGCTCCAAGCCTGTCTGCGCATCCAGAACTGAGCTGGCCAAATCAATGAATGGCAGGATTAAAAGGTCTGGGCTTGAGCAGAAAGGAAGGAAGAAGAGAGGAGAGGAAGGGAAGAAAATGGAAGGGAAGGGAAAATTCGTTCAGGATGCTGCAAGGTGTCCAGAGACAAACGGGACTGGGACCAACTTGTTCCATGATGAGCTGATCATCTCCCCTTTTACAGGCCTTGGTGGAGCATGTGACTTAGGGCAGTGAAAGTCGCTCAGTCATGTCCAGCTCTTTGCGACCCCATGAACTATACAGTATACAGTCCATGGTATTTTACAGGCCAGAATACTGGAGTGGGTAGCCATTCCCTTCTCCAGGAGATCTTCCCAATCCAGGGATCGAACCGCACTGCAGGCAGATTCTTTGCAAGCTGCACCACCAGGGAAGCCTGGAGCTCAGCAAATGTCAAGGCTACAGTAATGCCAGTCCTTCTTCTGTGTCTTCATGTTCCACTGGGCTTTACTTCAACATCATCAGGTTCTGGTTTTACTTCAGTTCACTTTCACTCCCCCCAGGAGTCCCCAGCTAGAAACCAGGCTGTGTGTGTGCTAAGCCACTACAGTCCTGTCCTACTGTTTTTGACCCCATGGACTATATAGCCCACCAGGTTCCTCTGTTCATGGGATTCTCCAGGCAAGAATACTGGAGCAAGTTGCCATTTCCTACCGTGGGGGATCTTCCTGACCCAGGAATCAAACCTATGTCTCTCATGTCTCCTGCATTGGCAGGTGGGTTCTTCACCACTAGTGCCACCTGGGAAGCCACAGAAACCAGGCTAGTCCTGCTGTATCATCCACCTCCTGGCAGCCCAGATCCAGATCCGTGCACCAGCCACTCCCCAGGCAGTTAGAGACCCGTCTAGCACATCCTGAGACAGCCACTGCCTGGAATGGGGCCCTCGGTGCCCAGCACTTGTGGTAGCAATTGCAGTCCACATTATGCTCCTCAGATTCCGTTCACATGCCCAGAGACAAGGGTGCTGCCTGCTGCTCTGTGCAGGGTGAAAGCCCTTACTGGCAGCTTGCTGAGCACAACCTGGGCTGCTCTGCCTTCTCACTCAAGTACTTCTGATTGTGCTGCTCATCCCAGTGATTCCTCGAAATCCAACAAATCATGCCAGACCTGCTCATACAGCAGTGAATGGAAGGGGCAGAGGCTGACTTTGAGAAGTACCCATCTGAGGACCCCATATTGGGAACGAAACAAGCCTTGAATTCTCCCCAAATTGTCATCCTTCTGCTGTGGCAGGATATTTGAGGATGTTGACCAACAGACAGACCTATGTGTTCTATCCTCACACCCAGGAGTTAGGTGGTGTTCCTCCATACTGCTTTTGGTTGCTAGAATGCACCCTTTTAGTAACCTCTTACTAAAGGATCAAGCAGGAGGTAACTTTTTGAATTCTTGTATGTCTGAAAAACTTTATTCAGTTCTCATACTTACTTGNGGGTAAATTCCAGGAGTTGGTGATGGACAGGGAGGCCTGGCATGCTGCGATTCATGGGGTCGCAAAGAGTCGGACACAACTGAGCGACTGAACTGAACTGCAAGTTATTTTTCTAATATGCCTTTAATTTCCTTCTCTCTATGCTTTTTTTCCCCATTTCTATAACTTAGTAAGATCTTGCTCTTCCTAACTATCTCATATTTTATTGCACACTCCATAGATTTTGTTTGCCTGTGTTACTGAGGCATAACTTACATATAGTAAAGTGCACAAATCTTAGGTGTAGAGCTTAATTTTTTCATATATACTCACCCATGTAATCACTAATCAGATAATACACTAGAACATTTCCAGCACTCCTGAAGACTTCCTCATGGCCCACTCCTGTTCCATACCTTCCTCCAAAGATAACCACTATTCTGACCTTATCACCACAGATCTGTTTTGCTGTTCCAGAACGTCCTATAAATGTCATTGCACACTATATACTCTTTGATGTCTGGTTTCTTGCAATCAATGTTATGTTTTTGGAGTTTAATTATGTTTTGAATGTATCAGTAGTTTGTTCTTTTTATTACTGCATTCCATTTTGTGATGACATATCACAGTTTGTCTACCCAAATTATTGGATACAATCAAAGGACCTCTGGGTTGCATCCAGTTGAGGGCTGTTCTGAATAATACTTTGAACATTTTTCTCTGTTTCTTTTGGTGGTCAGAAGTCTCACATCTGTTGGGCATATGCCTTGGAGTAGAGTTGCCAGTTCATGAGGTAGGCATATGTTTAACTTTAGCTTTTAGTAAATTCTGCCACAGAGTTTTCCAAAATGGCTGTATCAATGAACATTCTTACAATCAATGTGAAAGTTTGAATCCCTCTACATTCTTGCCGGCCGTTGATGGTGTCCTTTACTGTTTCTGCTCAACATTGTAAAAGTTTCTCTCAACTTGACTGTTCAATTCTTTTATTTAATGTTGAATTTTGCAACTATAGTTTTAATTTCCAAGTGTTCTTTCATGTTCTGTTGGAATTTTCCCATAGCAATCTATTCTTGTTCCATATATTCAATTGCTTCTTAAATCTTTCTGATTATGTTTACAAAAGGTATTTTTGTTTGTCCTTTCAAAATTATACTTGGAGGGACTTCCCTGGGGTCCAGTAGTTAAGACGTGGCACTTCCACTCCAGGGGGCTTGAGTTCGATCCCTGGTCAGAAAACTAAGATCCTGCATCTGCACGACATGGCCAAAAAACAAATAAATAAATACAGTTATTTTCTGTGTCTTAGTCCTCTAGGGCCAGCTTTGCTGTTTGTTCTTCTTGGTATTTCTCTGTCACCTTGTATGCCATCCTCAAATGTTTGACCTCTCTTTGCACCTGATTACAGTGAAGAATGAGGATGGCTGGCAGCTCTGTGTACAGCATGGGAACTATTCATTTGCAGGCTTTGTTTTAACATGAACAGACAGTGCATTGATAGTTTTGTTGTGGGTCTGCAAAATGTCATAATATGGAGAGATTTTTTTGTGTGGTGGTGGTTTCAACACTCATTCCAGCTTTCCTAGCCTTCCCCCAGACAATTTATTCAATTTCTTTAGAGAAGAGCCCTTCTTCTTTTCTTTTTTATGCTTGGGTTAAAGACTGATTTGGGGGCTTTCTGGGGGAGGTTACCATCCATATAGAAATCTTCAATTAACCTCTCTGGTTATGTCCCATGTCTTACTGTACCCAGTATCATATCTGCTCTCTTGGAGTCGGGAAACTGTCCAGGCTAAGTTTGTTCCTCATTTGTTGAAATCCCTTTGTAGGTATTCTAGGCTGTGGCTTCATTAATCTCCATTGTGGCAGTTTCTAGAAACTTGGTGAAATTTTTAAGCCATTGCGGGTCCCCTCCTGTTTTGTTTTGTCTTCTTAAAAATTAAGATAAATTCACATAATGTGAAATTAACCATTTTAAAGTAAACAGTCTAGTGCATTCACAACTGTTGTACAACCACTGCCTCTGTCTAGTTCTAGAACACTTTTACCATCCTGGAAGGAAACCCAGTACCCATTAAGCAGTTGCTCCCCATCCCCTCTCCCCCAATCCCTGGCAACCACCAGTTTGCATTCGGTCTGTACAGATTTGTCTATCTCAAATATTTTAGAGAAATGGAATCATACAATACATGACCCTTGTGTTTGGATTCTTTCAACTAGCAGGATGCTTTCAAAAGTCTTCCATGGTGTAGCATGCATCAGTATTTCATTCTTTTTATATGTCTACATGATATTCCATTGTATGTATCTCCCACAATTCATTTATCTGTTCATCTGCTGATGGGCAGTGAAAGTGAAAGTCACTCAGTTTTGTCCGACTCTTTGCAGCCCCATGGACTATACAGTCCGTGGAATTCTCCAGGCCAGACTACTGGAGTGGGTAGCCATTCCCTTCTCCAGGGGATCTTCCCAACCCAGGGATCAAACCCATCTCTCCCTCATTGCAGGCAGATTCTTTACCTACTGAGTCAACAGGGATATTTTCACTTATTCTGCTTTTGGCTATTGGATGTGCTGCATGAACATGTGTGTGTTAAGTTGCTTCAGTCGTGTCTGACTCTTTGCCACTCCATAGACTGTAACCCGCCAGGCTCCTTTGTCCATGGGATTCTCCAGGCAAGAATGCTGGAGTACCGGGGTGCCATGCTCTCCTCCAGGGGATCTTCCCGACCCAGGAATCAAACCCATGTCTCTTACATCTACTGCATTTGCAGGCAGGCTCTTTACCACTAGCACCACCTGGGAACATGCATGTACTTGCATATATTTGTTTGGGTACCAGTTTAAGCTGGAATCAAGATTGCCAGGAGAAATATCAATAACCTCAGATATGTAGATGATACAACCCTAATGGCAGAAAGCAAAGAGGAACTAAAGAGCTTCTTGATGAAGGCAAAAGAGGGGAGTGAAAAAGCTGGCTTGGAACTCAACAGTCAAAAAAACGAAGATCATGGCATCCAGTCCCATCAATTAATGGCAAATAGATGGGGAAACAAAGGAAACAGTAACAGACTTTATTTTCTTGAGCTTCAAAATCACTGCAGATGGTGATTGTAGCCATGAAATTAAAAGACACTCCTTGGAAGAAAAGCTATAACAACCCTAGACAGTGAATTAAAAAGCAGAGACTTTGCTGACCAAGGTCTGTATAGTCAAACATGGTTTTCCCAGTAGTCATGTATGGATGTGAGAGCTGGATAATAAAAAAGGCTGAGCACTGAAGAATTGATGCTTTTGAACTATGGTGTTGGAGAAGACTCTTAAGAGTCCCTTGGACTGCAAGGATATCAAACCAGTCAATGCTAAAGGATATCAACCCTGAATATTCTTTGGAAAGACTGATGCTGAAGCTGAAGCTCCAATACTTTGGCCACCTGTTGCAAAGAGCTGACTCATTGGAAAAGATCCCAATGCAGGGAAAGATTGAAGGCAAGAGGACAAGGGGATGGCAGAGGACAAGACGGTTGGATGTCAACACAGACTCAGTGGACATGAGTTTGGGTGAGCTCTGGGAGATGGTGAAGGACAGAGGAGCTTGGTGTGCTGTAGTCCACGAGGTCACAAAGAGTTGGACACAACTGAGCAACTGAACAACAAGCAGTTTTCAGATCTTCAAACCTTCTACCAAAGAGTCATATGGTCATTCCATTTAATTTTTGAGGAACTGAAATCTGTTTTTCACAGCAGCTGAATCATTTGACATTCCTAAGAGCAGTGTATAAGGGTTCCAATTTTTCCACATCCTCATCAACACTTGCTAGTTTTAGTTTTTTGGGGGGCATATTAATCAGCCTAGCGAGTGTTAAGTGCTACCTCACTGTGGTTTTGAGGTGCATTTCCCCAATAACGAATGATTTTGAGCATTTCTCCCATTCTATCTTGCTGTCAGGTTATATTATTTTGTTCTTTCATGATGATTTCAAAGGGCAGAAGAGATATGAGTACAGATATGTGCAACCTAAGCCCCCTCTCAGTGGAAGCCTTTTTGCCCCAGTAGCTGAGCGGGCGGCACTTCAGGGCCATATGCACCTTCAGGGCTTGCCTAGTTACAGAGAACCTCCTTGCCCAAGGTCACAGCCCTCCGAAGGTAACCACATTCAGTGACTTCTCAAAGTGATGTACAAATACTTGGCCATCTGGCCGTAGTTCGAGACAACTCTGAAGGCCAGTCCTAGCTCTAACTGCCCCGTGATATTTGCCCAGGCCTGTATTACTGCTCAATTGATCTTTCTCTTCACTCTTGCTGCCTTCCCACCCTTTCCACAGGTATTTTTCCTAAAAGCACTTCCTGATAAACATCCTGCACACTTAACTCTGTTTTAGAGTCAGCTTTCTGATGAACCCATCCCATGCATGTTCAGTCACTTCAGTTGTGTCTGACTCTTTGCGACCCCGTGGACTGTAGCCCACCAGGCTCTTCTGTCCGTGGGATTCTCCAGGCAAGGATATTGGTGTGGGTTGCCATGCTCCCCTCCAGGGGATCTTCCCAACCCAGGGATTGAACCCACATCTCCTGCATCTCCTACGTTAAAGGTGGATTCTTTACCCACTGAGCCACCTGGGAAGCCCAAACCCAACCCATAAAAGACAATAAATGCATGTGCCTGGTTAGTTAATTAGAGTTTGAAATTTAGTTAATTTAATTTGATAGTGGTACCAATAATTATTTCTTTAATATTCCAAAAACGTATTTAAGATGTGCTTGTATAAACTATTTTATATAGAAAGATTTGGGGCTGTGTGCTTTGAATGCCCTTATGAAATCTCATGAGCTACAAAGTAGTGCCAATCTTGAGACACTCAAGCTCTGATTTTATGTTTCCACCTAAATATTTTAGTTTTTAGGGAAACGAAGTTCAGTTCAGTCTCTCAGTCATGTCCAACTCTTTGTGAAGCTAAGTCACTCCCTTAAAAACTGCTCAATGAGTTGGAGCCACTGTGTGAGTGCAGCTGATATGGAGGAGGGCATTTCACATTCTGCTCTGTTGGGATTTTTAAGTACTTAAAAAATTAGTTTTGAAATTTTAAGTCATGAGAATCATTAAAATCAAGGGCGTCTACAGCAATGAAGGCTGCTTTGTGTTCCTGAAATTGGATTATGTGTTCAACAATGTTCGTCTTCAGCATTTGCTTTCACTTTCCTCCACTATCATCTCCCTTTACTTCTGCATTTCATTTTTCAAAGCTCTTCCACATCTGCTTAGTTTTGTTAGGGTCTCCCTAGGAAGGAATCCGACCTTGCAGTCAAAGGGCTTATTCATTATATGAATGAACAATGTTGTATTCATCTTGTATTGTTTCACAAGTTACCACAAATTTAGTGACTTAACACACATTGGACTTCCCTGGCAGGTCAGTGGTAAAGAATCTGCCTGCTAATGCAGGAGACATGGGTTTGTTCCTAGATCTGGGAGGATCCCACATGCTGCAGAGCAACTAAGCTCATACACCACAACTACTGAGCCTGTGCTTCAGATCTTGGGAGCCACACTACTGAGCCCAAACATCCTAGAGCCTGTGCTCCACAACAAGAGAAGCCAAGACAATGGGAAGCCCACATACCACAACTAGAAAGTAGCCCTCACTTTCTACAACTAGAGAAAGCCCATGCAGCAACCAAGACCCAATAGAGCCATACATAAAATTTAAAATAAACAAATAAAAAATGTTTAAAACACCCCACATTTATTAGTTCACAGTTTCTATGGATCAGGAGTCCAGGCACAACTTAGCTGGATCCTCTGCTCAAAGTCTCACAAAGCTGCATTCCCTTGTGGAGTGCAGAGTCCTCTGTCAGGCTCACGTGGTTGTTGGCCAAATCCATTTCCCTGTGGTCCTATGACTGAGTTCTTTTGGCTTCTTAATGAATGTTGCCTGGAAGCAGCCCTCAGGTGGCAATTTTCTAAATAGACACTGGGGTCCTTGGGTCGGCTCAGAGCTTCCTGAAACATTAGCGGCCAGACTTTGGGGAGGGAAAAGGCAGCCACCAATGCAAGGGCTACAAGGAGATCAAAGCAGTCCATCCTAAAGGAAATCAGCCCTGTATTCATTGGAAGAACTGATGCTGAAGCTGAAACTCCAATACTTTGACCACCTGATGCAAAGAACTGACTCATTGGAAAAGACCCTGATGCTGGGAAAGATTGAAGGCGGGAGGAAAAGGGAATGACAGAAGATGAGATGGTTGGATGGCATCACCGACTCTATGGACATGAGTTTGTGTAAGCTCCAGGAGTTGGTGATGGTCAGGGAAGC
>SJXQ01000340.1:122624-134912 GCA_006408695.1 Aepyceros melampus | reverse complement strand
TGTGGTGAAGAGAAATCATCTGCCTCAGCCTGCTTCTTTGCCTCCACTTCCAAGAGGGTGAGGGCTCTGAACTCTCTCGACTGCATTCTTGGATGAGATGAACATCACTGAAGAATCTTGTGGGCACCTTGCTTTAATAAAAGGGTTTTTTTTTCTGATTGTAAAATTAATGTGTTAATTTTAGAAAAAAATGGAGAACAGAAATGTAATAAAAGGTAAGAAAACACATCAATCAGTACTTTATACCAAGATAGTCACTAAATATCTTGCCTTTTTGGGGTATAAATTTTTTACATTGTTGTAATCATACCATGTGCTTTATCATGCAGTTTTATATTCCTATTTTCCTATGTGATTATTACAGATACTTTATATTGGTGGTAGTATATTGTGTTATGTAGTTTTATCTTAATTTCCTAAACTTTCTTTCAGTTATTGTCAATTTAGTCAATTTCCAGATTTTCAGTATTGTGAATAATATTGTGATAAGCAACTTTGTGAATAAAATGTTTTTGTGTGTTTCACATTAATCCCTTAGAATGGGCGCTTAGTGCCAAGTTGCCGAAAGCATCTCCATTTTAGTCCTTTCCTGCTCCCATAGGGTAGTAAAACTGAAAATAAAGCAAACAAGCATACAGATATACAAACCATAAAAACAAAAAACTCACCCTCCCAATAATAGCTGAAAGTAGAATCCTATTTGAGCTTTGAATTCTTTGCTTATTAACGGCCTTGATCATTGTTCTCTGTGTACATTTGTTGGGCATTTGTATATCTCATGTGAGTTTGCCTTTAAATTTCGGGTTTTGCTTTCTTAAGTAATTAAACAAATTGCTCTTTTCCTATGTGATTTCTTCCCTGTCTTTTCCTATTAAACATGAGACCCATCCCAATCTAGAGATTTAATAAATATTCATATTTCTCTCCTTTTCTTGTGGTTGGTTTTTATACTTAATTTACCCTGTCTCTCCACCCCATGATCAGAAGAGTATATATGCTCATTTTATAAAATTGGGAAATGGGAGGATGACCAGTAGCCACCTCCAGACACCTGGACACCTACCACATTAAATCCTGTGTTCAGGTGTTTTGGTGTAAGGTAATGTTAGCCTGCTTTTTCACATTGCCAGCAGTTCTTGGTTACAGTTGTCATGACTACACCACCCTTCCTACGTTAATCTTTTTTTTTTTTTGACAGAAATTCTCAACTCTGTATGCTTTAAAAAACTGTAATAAAATGTGTATAATGTCCGATTTACCATCTCACACATTATTAAGTGCACACACCGTGGATTAAGGACAGTCAGTGTTATGCTGCTGTTACCAGCATCTATCCTCAGAACTCTTCCTCTTGCAAAAGTGAAACTGTCCCCATCCAACCATTACTCCCCATTCTTTCCCTCCCCCAGCACATGGTAGCCACCATTCTACTTTTTGTCTCTGAATTTGATTACTTTGTGAACCTCATATCAGTGAGATCATGCATTTAGTTGCATTTTGTGCTTGGCTTCTTTTGCTTAGAATATCTTTAAGGTTCACCCACATTGTAGCAGGTGCCTTAATGTCCTTCCTTTTTAAGGCTGAATACTGTTCCATGGCATGGATAGACTGCATTGTGTTTATCCATTCATCCCTGAGGGCACTTGGGGTGTTTTGGCTGCTGCAAATAATGCTGCTGTGAACGTATGTGTACAAATAGCTCATGCTCACCTGTAAGCAGTTAAAAATGGTGGGGTGTGCTGAGAGAGGAGACTCAGCCGGCTACAGAACGCAGGATTTCTCCAGGCCCTAGCAAGGGGTTGGCCCTCCTCCTTCAGGCCAACTTCAGTGACACCTGCCAGGTGTCTAAGGTGTCCCACCTCACTGTGAGAACGAGAGTGTACACATTTCCCAAATGAGGCTCAGCTTCTTACCCAGTGCCCAAGTCCAATCGGTTGTAGCTCCTTCTCTGAGTCTCAGATTCTGTCCTAGGCTCACATTGAGCTGGAAGCCAGCTGCCCATGTCAGCCTCTGCCCATCACCTCTTTGGGCCTTAGGTACAGCCCTTGTGGTTGAACCTGTTGTTAACCTCACCCCTCCCACCCTGGGCAGTCTCTCTTATGTGAAACAGACCTTGAAGCTGAGAAGGCTGTCACTGATAGGGGTGCTCGGGTCACCATACTGTTGCGATGCTCAGAGCCTTCACTTCTGTTGGGGACTTGCCCTCCATGTGCTACCGAAGCTCCTTGGGTGTCTCTTCCACGTACTCACTTGCTGGGGCAGAGGCTACCTCTCTGTCGAGTCTCTGACGTGGTCAAGAGCTCACCCTCAAGGGCTTTTCTTTGAAACAGAGTTTCCTGCCCAAGATGGCTGGGAGCCAATGGCCTTGGTCACCAGATGATGACCATACTTGGCTCTGGATTCAGGGCCGTGATTCTGGGCCTCCGATGGAGACAAATACAAGCTGGAGAAGACAGTTGTGGTTTGGCTTGGCTCTGGATGAGGTACCTGCACAGGATCACGTGGCACAGCCTGGGCAGGAGGAGCAGAGCCCTGGGAAACAAAGACATGAGTTCTAGTGTACTTGGCACTGGCCAGAGAGCAAGAATTAGGATGTGAACAAAGGCCAAGAGTTAATAAGGGCTTTTGCTTTTTCCTGCCTGCAACAGGCACTGGGATTTATGCAGGGGAGAGGGGTTGCAGCAGGACCTAGGCTGACATTTACCAAACCCTTGTCCTAATTTATCGTTGTTTCGAGTGTTTTGGAAAGAACCTTTTGCGAGTGATTTATATTCAAAACTCATTATTTACTTAACAGGTTTTATCAATTAATCTTTTCCACGCTATTGAAAATGTGGCCTTGTATATGTGTTTAAGTGCACCATGAGTTATTGTATGAATAAATCACATAAATTTGCCATTATCAGTGTGTGCAGTTCTTACTGCTGCTTCAAGATGGCTTACTGCTGCCCTTAAATGAATAAGGCCTTCAGCAGCTCTCAGTGCCGCAGTCCAGGTGTGCCGTGGGGTGGCTGCACGAGCTGGGTTCATGGTGAGAGGGGTGAGTTGCACCAGAGTGTTCTAGGACACCTTTCTGGGTGGTGATACTTCTGCCAGCTTGCCCTGCAGTTAGAGACTTCCCAGAAAGAAGGAGGAAGCAAGTGAGGTGGCCAGTCAGTGGGTCTCTGTTTAGGGAAACCAGATACGCAATAGTAATGACTTAGAGGAGGGCCAACTTGTTTTCTTGAATGAAATGGGTGGAATCCTGGGGTCCTAGCTGCAAAAGTCACCACTCAGTACCTTGATTTAAAAGTACCTTGGTGAGCCTAGCTTTGTATTTTTCCACCTGGCCTCATGGATGGCTTTAAGTAAAGAATTAGAAGGTCTTTGAGGATGAAAGTGAGGACTCTGGAAGATCCATCATCCCTTTCCAAATGGGTCAGGACAGATTGGATGGACTGGGTGACCCTAAGCAGGTGAAGTATGTCCCATGGGTCTATTTGCTGGCTTGTTTACTATGACCAGGGAATATACACATGCAGCAAAAAGTTTAAAAAGCACAGATGTGTATGTAATCTTCATTGTGTGCAATTCAGTTTCTCTTCCATCCCATCCCTAGCCACCCTGCTGTCTCCTGAGACAAGCATGGTTACAGACTTCTTGTGAAGTGAAATTTGAGAAGGATAAACATAGTCCTAAGGAGGCAGCGGGAGGGTATGGGTGTGGGGAGTGACCGAAGAGAATAGTGTCACACAAAGCTTCAGCATTTTGGCCAGCAGCTCAGAATGCTGTCCTGGTGTGACATAGCTGCGGACTACATGAACGAGCATCCAAGAGGAGGGAGGTGATCATGATCACTCCACGGCCAGCCAGCACCTGAAGCATCATATGTAACTGAGGACCTGGCGCAGTCATGGACCCACAGAAGACCCAACCTGTCCTGTTAGGGACAGCTGAAGGAGGAATGCTCAACTTGGGAGAGAAAAGATTTGGCAGCAGGTGGAGGGGGGCAATGGGGAGCAGAGCAGGGCACTATGTTGATCTCTGCAGAAGCATCATAGGAAAGGGAGATTGGACACAGTTGCTAACAGCCCCAAGGAAAGAAGCTGAGGGAGACAGATGGTTGCTCGGTGAAATGTTGAACTCTCCAACAGCAACTCCGGGTTGGAAAAGCTTGCTTATGGGTGTGGTGAGGTCTCTGTCACCTGAGGTATGTAAGCAACACTTAGGCCAGTGGTTCTCAATGCGGGTTATTCTTCCCTTGGGGACATTTGGCAATGTCTGGAGTCACTTTTTGTTGTCACAAGTTGGGGGAGGGATGCTAACATTGAGTGGTGAGAGGACAGGGAGGATAGGAAGCATGCACAGGACAAAAGTCAGCTGGCCCATGTGGCAGGAATGCCAAGATCCAGAGACCCTGGCAGGAAATCATTTGCTGGAGTGCAGCTGACTCCAAATACCCCTTCTGTCTCTGGAACTTTTATGATTTGGGGAAGACACATTCAATTATTAAAATAGTATGCTGGCTATATAAGGGGAGTGGCCCTTTGCATGTAGCTTTGAAAAAAAATCTTTCAAGAGGGCAAGGAGTTTTCAAATACAGATGAACATTTTCAAACAACAACAACAAAAAAAAGGTTTCTATGGTAGTAATTAATTGGATTACTCCTTTCTTCCTGTCCAGAGATTTTCCCATCTCAGCTTCTTCTCTGATAACAAAAGTTATATATATATACTAGGTAATTTATTTTAAAAAATAAGATTGAATTCCTCCCTTATTGCAAAAGTATTTACATATTTATCACAGAAAATATACAAAGCAAAGATAATCTAACACTATAACTATAATCTAACACTATTATAACACTATAATCTAACACCACAATAATGTAGCCCTTCTTGTGCACAATATATGCAACAATTGGACCTTGTTCTGCATCCAATTTTTCTCCATATTTTACAACCTGCCTTTCACACTGTATGATCTCTAAGGGCTTCCCTAGCCCCAACTTTCTGACATGCAATTCTGACGCATTTCCATGTGAGCACGTGATGCTGTTTCCTTGAGGACAAAGCCTGAAAGCTTGGTGTGTCCTTTCTCTCTCATAACTGCTAATCCATGTGGCTATTTTACAAAGGTTAACACCAAGACTGCTGCTCTGCCCAGCCCTGACCTTCATATTGTCTGGGCTGCCATCCCCAAACATTTGGATGCACAACCACTTCCTTGGGTTTCCTGCCCCTTCTGCACCCCAGTCCAGTTCACACAGTTCTGACCTTTGCAAAATGCAAATCTGATCATGTCACCGTTTGTACATCCCTCACAGGCTTTCCTGGTGGCTCAGTTGGTAAAGAATCCACCTACAGTTCAGGAGACCTGGGTTTGATCCCTGGGTTGGGAGATCCCCTGGAGAAGGGCATGGAAACTCACCCCACTATTCTTGTCTGGGGAATCCCATGTACAGAGGAACCTGGCAGGGTACAATCCATAGGGTTGCAAAGAGTCGGACACGATTTAGTGATTAAACCACCACCACCACCTCCAAAAGTGTCAATGGCTTCCCAGTGAAATGAGGGCAAGCAGAAACTGCTTTAACCTGGCCTTTCTGTCGGCCCTTCATGGTTTTGTCCCTGCAGACAGGCCTCCAGGTCCTGATGCCTCCTCCTTTGTCTTCAGGGCCAGCTGGACCCTCACCTCCCAAGAGCCTTCTGCCCTGCTGCCTCTGACTGGGCCAGGTGGCATCATGCCCACCCGACTCCTTCATAGCCCTCAGCTCACTTGTACTTTCATACTTGCTTTGGGACTGATTTCATTTATATCTGTTTCCCCAGGAAGCTCCACAGGGGCACAGAGTGTCCATTTTTGCACTCTTATCTCATGGTGCCTAGTACATGGTAATATATACAACAAATATTTGTGGGATAAATGAGTACCTTGAAGTATTAACGTAATTCTAAATGATTAAAAATGTAGAAATGGAATTTCCAGGTCAACGTGTGTGTGGAGGACATTTGTCATGATTTTGGCCACCAACATCACCATCTTGTGGGGCTATACTTTTGGGTGGAAGGCATAGCCCACTTGCCATTGTGGAGGCACAGAATGTTGGGTGCCCACCTTCCCTGTGGCTCCCTTGTGTCTAGAGAGCAGGTTGTGACGTCCACCCAGCTAGGCAGACACTCTTCCCCCATTTGGCCGTAGGAGGTGATGGTGGCGCAGCACACATGCTCTGCACCCACACCACGCAAGTGGCAGCCACCAGTGCCTGACTACTTCATAGTGCGATTTCGGCTATGGTCGTGGCAGCTGCCTGCTCACCTATGTCCCTACCTGAGCCTGAGACTGCAGCCTCCCCTGGGGCGCTGTGAGTTACTCCATAGCCTTAAGAAAAAAAAAAGCCAGCATCTTTTCTGCTTTCAAGCAACCAGGACTCCTGACTCATATAAGGTATGCCTGTGACAATCTGGAAGCTGATGCCAAACTGGCCTCCGAAGGAAGGCCCAAATTTGCACTCCCATCAGCAGGGCAGTGCACCAAGCTGATCCCTCTCCTCAGGTACACTTTCTGTCACTTTGCAATGACCTTGTTCTCAGGAAAGGGGCATTCCCTATTCATTTCCTTATGTTAAGCCTCTAACCCAGTGCCTGGCACACTTTAGGCACACTCATGTTTGTGAATTCCCATCTCTTTCAGAATTTTCCACAGTTTATTGTGATCCACACAGTCAAAGGCTTTGGCATAGTCAATAAAGCAGAAATAGATGTTTTCTGGAACTCTCTTGCTTTTTCGATGATCCAATGGATGTTGGCAATTTGATCTCTGGTTCCTCTGCCTTTTCTAAAACCGGCTTGAACATCTGAAAGTTCACAGTGCACATATTACTGAAGCCTGGTTTGGAGAATTTTGAGCATTACTTTACTAGTGTGTGAGATGAGTGCAATTGTGTGGTAGTTTGAGCATTGTTTAGCATTGTCTTTCTTTGGGACTGGAGTGAAATTAAAAGACGCTTACTCCTTGGAAGGAAAGTTATGACCAACCTAGGCAGCATATTAAAAAGCAGAGATATTACTTTGTCAACAAAGGTCCGTCTAGTCAAGGCTATCGTTTTTCCAGTGGTCATGTATGGATGTGAGAGTTGGACTCTAAAGAAAGCTGAGTCCTGAAGAATTGATGCTTTGAACTGTGGTGTTGGAGAAGACTCTTGAGAGTCCCTTGGACTGCAAGGAGATCCAACCAGTTCATCCTAAAGGAGATCAGTCCTGGGTGTTCATTGGAAGGACTGATGTTGAAGCTGAAACTCCAATATTTTGGCCACTTGATGCAAAGAGCTGACTCATTTGTAAAGACCCTGATGCTGGGAAAGATTGAGGGCAGGAGGAGAAGGGGACGACAGAGGATGAGATGGTTGGATGGCATCACCAACTCAATGGACATGGGTTTGGGTGGAGTCTGGGAATTAGTTGGACTCTAAAGAAAGCTGAGTCCTGAAGAATTGATGCTTTTGAACTGTGGTGTTGGAGAAGACTCTTGAGAGTCCCTTGGACTGCAAGGAGATCCAACCAGTTCATCCTAAAGGAGATCAGTCCTGGGTGTTCATTGGAAGGACTGATGTTGAAGCTGAAACTCCAATATTTTGGCCACTTGATGCAAAGAGCTGACTCATTTGTAAAGACCCTGATGCTGGGAAAGATTGAGGGCAGGAGGAGAAGGGGACGACAGAGGATGAGATGGTTGGATGGCATCACCAACTCAATGGACATGGGTTTGGGTGGAGTCTGGGAATTGGTGATGGACAGGGAGACCTGGCATGCTGTGGTTCATGGGGTTGCAGAGTTGGACACGGCTGAGCTACTGAACTGAACTGATGTTTGTGAAGTGAATGAACAAAAGGAATTAAAAACAATTTGAAGAAGACTAAAGGCATCTTGGGGCTCCTCAGGTGGTGCTAGGGGTAAAGGATCCTCTTGCAGTGTAGGAGGTGCAGGAGACGTGGGTTCAGTCCCTGGGTAGGAAAGATCCCCTGGAGCAGGAAATGGCAACCCAGTCCAATATTCTTGCCAGAATAACCTCATGGACAGAGGAGCCCAAAGAGTCCAACAGGACTGAGCAACTGAGCAGGCACGCACGCACAAAGGCTCCAGTGTATTGAGAGAGACCAGACTTGGGAGGACGCCCACGCAGCTCGTTATTCCACGAGGGGGCGCTGAGGCGCAGACCCCGGCAGCCTCTGAGCCAAGGACTCGCAGGTGCCCCAGGGGGGCAGGCCTCAGACCCAGGTTCACACACTTCTCCCACTACCTGTAATCCAGTTCTCCGTGGCCCCCCCTGCAGGGGCTGCTGCAAGGGCATCAGCTCCTCTCCTTGGGTCTCCCCACCCAGGAGGTAGATTTCAGCTGAAATGATGTGCAAACGAGCCGGCTCAAAGCTGTGGCGCTGCCAGAATATCACACTGTGAAAGGGGAAAGGCTGGTGACCACCCGTTCGGAAAGTACCTTTCTATGTACCTGGAAGATTCACGTGTATGTGTGCGTGTGTGTGTTTCAGGATCAAGAGCCGGCCCCTCTATGGCCATATTTTTCATTTCCCTTTATTCTTTGTATTGCTTTCAAATCAAAGGGAAGCTGCAGCAGAGAACCTTTTGCCCCGAGCTGCATATATGAAAATGAACAAGGTTCTGGGAGTCGTGTGTTTTCAATAATGGATCGGCGGTGCAGCCCTTGCTCGGAAATGAAGCGAGACTGTTGCTAGGTTGGAGGTAAGAGGCAAGGGGTGGGGGTGGGAGTCCTCATTCCAGTGGTTTTACTTTGCCCACATCCTCCAGCTAGCCCTTTAAGTATCACCAACTAGTAGAATAAGAATCAATTCCGAGACCAGTCTTCTCTCTATTTAAATGATTTTTTTTGACGTTTCCATCATCAGGGCTTGATAGTTAAAGATTCACAAACCGAGTCCGTTTGGAAGAAAACGACTGTAAAACTGGGTTAGCAGACGCGTTCCACATTGGCACGCAAGATGAAATATAACCTTGGTCTGGTCGGAGCTTCACAGCCACAGGCAAGAGCTTTGTTTCCACGTGGCGCACTTGGATTTGTGCCTTTCGGCTGAGATCCTCCCACACATCCCGGGCCCGGGCCCGGAGGTGTCTCGCCTACCGAACTTGCGAGGCCGGCCTCGCGTTCTGGCCGGCGGCGGAGACCGACTGCGGTTCCTCGATCGACCACTGGAGGCCACTGTGGCACCAAGAACGCGCGGAGGGCGCCCAGTTGGCGGAGCGAGAGTCCCTTAGGAGGACTGGCACACTCACGCACCAACAGTTCTTCGATTCTAGTCCAGGATTTAAAAGATGGTGTTATGAATTAACAAGAAGAAAAGACTCGGCAGATGAAGCGCGGGTCTCAGCTTCCCTGGGGTTATTTCCCAGCTACTTTCTAACTTATTTTCCCCCTCTGGGACTGGGTCTCATCTGCATCCCACGAGATGCAGGCTTTCTGTATGGTGAAAACACCCTCAGAAACGACACAAGGGGAAGAAAAACTGCGGCTGCAGCCTGTAGTATTTTATTCCCCAGTACTTTTGCAAAGCAGGATATTTTACTGTTTCTCCAGCAACCAGTTTGGCGGCAGGTGCCAGCCACCAAGTGGGCTGCAGGAGTAGCACTGCCTGATAAAATCCAAGATGCCCGGTTAAATATGAATTTCAGATGAACAGTGAATACGTGGCTTACTATCAGTACGTCCCACATGTCACATGGGTCATGCTTAACTAAACAATGATTTGTTGTTTACCAGAAATTCCAATTTAACTGGGCATTTGGGATTATGATTTGCCCATTCTGCTCACCCTCCGCTGGCAGGATGACTTGGGTGGGGTAGCAGTGAACTGCCCTGAGGGGACTTAGAGCCTGGGAGTAGTTAGGGCTGAAACCAGGCACTGAGAGTTCTAGTCCAAGCTGGGCAGTGATAAGCACCACATGATCATTCAGAGAACATACAGGTTCTTAGACCCACCTAGCAGATGGGAGTCTCAATTAGCAGAAACAACTAGAGGTATTTTTTGACTTTTCTTTTTGTTTACTGCCCTCGATTTAACACCTACACAGACACCAGTTTCAGGGGACTTTATTCTGAGCTCAACTGAGTTCAACCATTGATCACCCGGTTATGGCTCCGGGAGGCTCTGTGCACACGGGACACACTGCTACAGGCCCTGCCTCTGGCATGGGCACCCCACAGTGGAAGAACCAGCACTGATTTAAACCTGGGTGGCCTGAGAAGGAGGCGAAACCTGCCAAGGGGCATTTGCCTGGTATTACAGGAGGCAACAGCAGGCATTTTGAATGTGGGGCTCCTAAGATCACTGGGGTCCCAACACATTCCTGCTCACATCTCCAGACTCTTCACAAGGCTTCCCATCTGACTGGAGGGGTCCAGGACTCAGTGGGGATGTGCCACCACAGAATTTTTGTCTTCTGGTTTTGGCAAGTAAATCAGATTCCCAAGGAGCACCCTGTCTCTGGACCCTTCTTTTGGTCGCTTGAGCCTTTAGGTGTCTAAGCAAAAACCCTGGGAAGGTCCAGAAA
Organism: Aepyceros melampus; assembly: GCA_006408695.1. Classification (NCBI taxonomy): domain Eukaryota; kingdom Metazoa; phylum Chordata; class Mammalia; order Artiodactyla; family Bovidae; genus Aepyceros; species Aepyceros melampus. Next base: position 124,353 of record SJXQ01000340.1, on the reverse strand, counting down.
GAGCCCACACAGGTCAGGGTTGATCCCATTCCACCACGTGGAGGCTGAATGACCTTGTGCAAACTCTTCCTCCTCCAACGTGTCACACCCTCCCTCCCCATCGCCCAACTCCTGGCAGTGTCTGGCCTCTTTTTCCAAGCTCCATAAGATCAGGGACCCTCTTGAAAGTGAGAAATCTGTACATTCCAAGCTGTGAGTGCTGGCATAGGGATAGTAAGAGGGACGGGGGTCTCTGGTCAGAGGATACTTTTGCAAAAAAAATAGCTAGGTAGTAAAATTACTCTAATATTAAGGTCTATGGCAATTATTTGAAACATTTCTTCATTGTTTGCCTGGAGGTCAGGGATTGTGTTTCCATTTCCACCCTCCCAGTACTGACACTGAAACCCTGACCCTGACCTTGCCCATGACTCATGGGGTGACCTGGGACAGATCTCCATTCTGGGCCTGGGTCACCCCATCTGGGGCTGATCCTGCCCAGCTGTCACCCTAAAGAGTCCTGTGAAAGGCCAGCTCTTCTCTCCACAAGAGCAGTGTTTACTATGAGCAATAACATGATCTCTGGGGTTTATTTTCCTTCTTTCTTTATAAACTAGGGTTGGATGAGTTTAGCCTCAAACCAAACTCTCTCTCTCTCTCTCTCTCTCTCTCTCTCTCTCTCTCTCACACACACACACACACACACACACATTTCCTGACTTTCTGGGGCCACAGGGTCCAGCGCTGGCCTGACACCATGTTAGCCTGCAGCTTGAGGGCCACTTCCAGGATGGGCTCCCAGCCTGGGAGAGGCTTTCTGGCAGAAGAGGTGGGGTCACGGGGTTACCTTGTGGGTCGTCACCTCCAGAGGCCAGCCCCTGATCTGGACAGCCCAATTGCCCACTTCCCTGCCTATCCAGTCTTCAGACCTGCTGCTACAGATTTCTCTTGTCTTACTTGGCTTTGCTCTTTTTGAACTTGTTTTGTTCTCACGATGGGTCATTGTATGTTTCCCTCACTGGAATATCAGATCCAGAAAACAGAGACCTTGTGGTATCTCCTTTACCATGCCTTCTCACAATCAGCACTCAGATCAGGGCCTCGAGGGTGCTTGAGGAGTATTGGGTTAGCCAAGAAGTTTGTTTGGGTTTTTCCATAAGATGTAACAGAAAAATCTGAAAAAACTTTCTCAATATTTGTTGCATCAATTTTTGATCGCTGTCTGAAAGCTTCTAAGAGAAACCATGGCAGGTGAGAACAAACCTGATTTGAGAGTGAATTCTGACTCCCCTACCCCTAACTAGCTGTGTGGCCTTAGGTAAGTGCATTAACCTCTCTGAGCCTTAGTCACCTAATGTGTAAAATGGGATGATATATCTGCCTGTCTTACTGGGTTGTTTCCAGGATTTGCTCTGACCACTGACCTGTACAGACTTTCCAAACCCAAAGCCTTAGAAATGTTCTGCTACTGTGACATCACCTGGCATGTGGACAGTCCTTGACACCGTGTATGTCAACTTGGGGGTCGGTGGCCATGCTGACACTTGGACCCTGGTCTCCTAATCTTTGATCCAGGTGGCTTTTGGTTCACTGCTCATGGTCTCATCAACATGACCTTGACAAACTATGTATATGTACCCACTTAGGAGAACAGCTGAATGGTTTTCCCACTGGGAACAGGGAGCCTCAACTGGTGCTGATCAAAACAGGTCAGACAGGGGGCGGTAAGGGCTCAGAGGCCCGGCCTTGC
>SJXQ01000340.1:21076-122439 GCA_006408695.1 Aepyceros melampus | reverse complement strand
CCTTGTTTGCTAAAGTATTTCCTCTCATGGAAAGTTTCTGCTGTCCTCATCATCATGTCCCCCTCGACCTGCCGCCAGAGCCCTTTCATTGTCTTCTTTTCCTCTTTCTGTGCGGCAGCTGTGTGTGCTGCCCACCTACAGCCTGGATGGGGGAGGGGCCAGCTGTTTCCACACCTACCTGCATCTTCCAGGAGTGGCCCAGACCACATGGGAAGTCTTGTCTCCGGGGGCAGTCGGAAGATTCTCAGCTGGGCCAGGGGTCCCTGCACCAGCCCCCTTTGTTTTGCTGCTCTTAACTCCCTAGGGTTTGCCATCTCTGCTGAGTTTATCTTGTGAATCCACTTGCCCAAATCTGTGGCCTTAGAGTCCATGACAAGAGAAGTTGCAACATCTGTAAGCACTTGGGCAAATATTTGAACGAGCTCTAGTCTCATGAGTGAGGACTTGAGAAGAACAAGATCAGCTCTGTGATACTAGTTCTTTTCTTAGCTCTCCTAAAGGCCACAGGAGAGGGAACCTTGGAAATAACTCCCTGTGTTGTTTGTTCCTTCCTGAGTTGCTTTTCTCAGCCCATCAGTGTAGAGTACCACCTCTTCCTGTCAGGTCCACACTAGAACCCTGCTCTGGATGGACTGTCAGATCTGGGCTCTGGGTGTGCTAAGTCACTCAGTTGTGTCAGACTCTCTGTGAACCCAAGGACTGTAGCCTGCCAGGCTCCTCTGTCCATGGGATTCTCCAGGCAAGAATACTGGACTGGCTTGCTGTGCCCTCCTCCAGGGGATCTTCCCAACCCAGGGACTGAACCTGCGTCTCTTGCATCTCCTGCATTGGCAGACAGGTTCTTTACCACGAGCACCATCTGGGCTCTGGGAATGTTACTTCATCACAGTTCAGTGTCCTGGGCATGGGTATTCAAGGGGGAATATCAGGAAATGGAGTAGGTTTGAATGGGCATGTAAGTGTGTGGTGGGGGTAGGCAGGGTAGGGTGGGGCTTGAAGGCACCATTGACTCCAGTTTCAAGTGCTGATGAGGCATCAGAGGCAGGGAGAACTAGTCAGACTCTGCCAGCTGCTGCCAAAGTCAGAAAGCACGGCCATGTGTTTCAGAGAGGTTCTGAATGCTGTCTGAAGAGGGATGGGGAACAGTCTCTTCTTGTACACCAGGCCCTACTGACTGCAAAAGGCTGTCCTGATTGAAGCTTGAGAAAGTTTCTGAAGATGTAACTGGGCCCAGAGGAAAAAATCAACTCACAGTGTCTGCATGGACACAGGAAGAGGTGGGCAAAGCAAGCATTTGCCAAATCTCCATAAGTTGAAACAATGCCAATGAGGAGATGGGGTTGCTCATCTGAGCGCTACATCAAAAAATTTTGTGGCTTCACTAAGTCACTTAGCTCTATTTATCTATCCAAATATATATATGTGTGTGTGTGTGTGTGTGTGTGTGTGTGTGTGTGTACATATAGATATAGCTACAGATTTATGATGTATTTTAAGGATTTGGGGGCTGGAAAGTCTGAAATCTGCAGGACAGGCCAGCAGGTCAGAAAAGCAGGGAAGAATTTTTGTTGGAACTCAAGTCTGAAGGCCATCGAGAGCAGAGTTCCTTACTCCTTAGGGGAACCTCAATCTTTCATTCTTAACACCTTCAACTGATTGAATAAGGCCCACTGACATGGAGGGGTGCAATCTGCTTTACTCAAGGTCTACTGAGTGAAACATTAGTTACATCTAAATAATACCTTCATAGAAAATGTAAGGAGGTGTTTGACCAAACAACTGAGCACCATGGCCTAGCCAAGTTGACATATAAAATTAACCATTAGAGAAGTGATCCGAGAAAACATCTACAGAGGAATGAAAAGAGGATACAGGGAAGGAAAGCAGCCACCAAAGGGTATGTTATGAAGTCAGTCATCACTGAACAATGGGAGATTAATCCTTCTGGAGTTCTCTAGGTTCTAGAGTAGAATACCTGTCTCCAAGTGGTACAGCCCAAGAGGTGAAGGACTAGGTCATTCATATACCGACTTCCACCAGTTATGGTTCAGAGTTGCTCCCAGCATAGGGTGAATTCATCATCCTTCAAGACTGCCCTATGGGCAGGTGGAGCAGATGCTAGTGGTCAGAGACAGTGCCCAGGCAAAGTAACTGGCAGCTGGAAGCAGGGCCAGTGTGCATGAAGGCTGAGGGACAAAGAATAGAACCCTGAAAATGTCTACAAAACCAGAGAAAATAATAGTCACATTCTCAATCACCTTAAGCAAATGTTTATAACAGTAAAATGAGAAAATAGAAATGAAAGTACTGGAATTTTAGTCTTTATGAATGAGGTACGCATATAATTAATTATTTAATTTAAAAGCTAGAAGTTTCAATTTACCTAAATCCATTATTCCTTGAATAGTCCATTTAGTCAAGATTTTACTGACAGATGCCATGTCAGGCTAATTCCTATTCATCCTTATGATCTCAGAGAGAATGTCTTATTTTCTCTGTCCCTTCTGAGTAGGTCACATGTAGGTCATGTGATACACTCTCAAACCACCCTGTTCTTTTCCTTCAGAGCACTTCCCAGCCTGGAAGAAGGAACCATATCTTTCTCTCTCTCTCTCTCTCTTTTTTTTTTTAATGCTACTGATACCCCATCACCTAAGAGAGTACCTGAAACATAGTAGGTACTCAATAAATATTTGATGAAAAAAATGAAGAGGATATAGCAGAAAACCTTTCTTGGAATCCATTATGGATCAGCAATTGTTGTAAAATAAATTAATTCAATGACTCAGACCAGGATCAAAAGTTATCTTTGAGAACTCGCTTTAATGAAGAGACACTAAGGACTTCTTATCAACGTGGCAATTGTTGATTAGTAAATGGGTAGTCTTAAAGTTCTTGAGTGAAGTCCAAAGCTTAGAATTCTTAACTCCAAAGAAATTAAAGCCCACAATTTCTTCTCTCTAATTTCTGAGTCTTCTTGGTCTCAGCCACAGGCTTTCTTCAGCAGCTGCTGCCTAGCTGCCTTCCCCTGTAGTGGATATTGTTCCTTGGAAGCTGAATTAGCCTTCGTGTGCTCTGCTTTTAAGAGTGCCACGACTGTGGCCATGCTGGTCTTCTCAGCATACACTGAGTTGGCCACACCATGGTGAAGAATTGGTCTTTGTTCCAAGTGCAGCTCATCCTTTGAAATGTTTTAAGAAGGAGGTCAACACAGTGATTGAAATGAATTTTACACAGATCCTTTAGACTACGGAGTGGAGCGTAATTGGAAAGGGAGTTGAGACAGATGGAAGGAAGACCGGTCATCAGACTTAAAGAGGTGAGGCTGGAGTGGATGACAAGATGGTGGCAGTGGCAATAAAGGAAGTGGAGGAATGGGTTTAAAGATGTTGCGGAGTAAAACCAGCAGTATTGATTTGATGTGCAGGATGAAAGAAAGTTCTCTTTTTCATGCAATGACTATGCAGTGCTTTTTCTTTTTCTTCCTTCCTTCCCTCCTTCTTCCCTCTCTCCCTTCCTTCCTTTCCTTCCATGCTTTCATTTATTCTTTCATTGAAAAACATTTACTGGATGCTGCCTACATTGACTCTATTTTCCCTGAACTGTGCTCTGTACAGCGGGGAGATAGAAAGAAGTATCTTCTCTCAGGAAACTCTGTCTAGTTGAAGATGCTTGGAACAGTTTCAAACAACTATGTGGTCATAATAATGTCTACCATGTGCTGACTCCTCTGTACTGTGCCAGGCACTTGACATATTCAGTAGGACTTTGGTATTTAGGGGTATATATATTTTATGTGGTTTCAAGGACTGTTCCAGAATATGTTGGCATTTGGAACTCTGATGGAGGCACTGGGAGGTTGGTAAATGGAAAGGAGGCTAGCCCAGGATCCAGTATCTGCAGATTCACATGATTTTGCTCTTCTCTACCCATCCCTGCCCACAGAAAAGCTCTAATTAAGGATTCAAAAATGCCCATTAAATTTCCCAGTGATACCTCTTTTTTCTGGGGACTCTATGACTCTGTGTGTTACAGTCATCTTTGAACCCTGATTCTGTGATGGCAAGTCTTCTGGGAGTCGTAAGTATCATCATCACCACTGACTTTCTACTTGTCCCCAGTGGGAGACCAGGATCATGAAAACACTCTTGTGCAGGGAGTGACTGTGATTCACTGGGCAGGAGGAGAGGACCAGATCCCCTCCTTTATCCTAAGCACACTCTGCAGATGTTTCACTACTGGAAAAAAGAATGAGGAGGTTTCATTCCCACAGGCTCCACATGGACTTGAGACCATTGTTCTGGCCCCCTAACAATAATGGACTCTTTCTTTGGAGTCTGGACCCCAACTGGCCCAGCTGCTGAGACTTCTGGTGCCCTCATCTTTCCCTTAGCCTCCTCTCAGCCCCCCTTTCTCCCTTCCTCTTTCAATGCACTGAAACCTTGATATTTAGAAATTGTCTGAGTAATGAAATTTGGTAACAACCAGCCTCGGGTAGAATCAACCCAGTGACCTCAAGGGGAAAGAATTTTTTTAAGTGACTTTTTCTTTTATGTTTTCAAAGGAACAAGTACTGGACTTTTCATTTCACACATCACAAATTTACATCTTCAAAAGCAGGGAAACGTCAACACCTTGGAAAAATAGAGTAGAAAATCTGTAGACATCTGCTTGCGTGGAGTGGCAGTGATCACAGAACTGTGATCTTCTGGACCAGGGCATGACTAGGCTTCAGGGCCTATGACCTAACTTAGGGCCATCTTCAACCTTCTTAGCTTCATATAACACACAAGGCCAGGCATCACATTCCCTGAATTAGGCTGCTCGTGAAACCAGAACCTTATTTCTATAGAAAGTCAACAATGAAGCTGTTGTGTTTGACTGGAGTTAGACAGGCTCAGAGGAGCTCCACTTCCCACGGTGGGGTAGCACGTTCAATGGGGCCTTCAGCTCCAGTGCAGCCCATGGAGATGGGAGTCAGAATTTTCAGGTATTTCCTGAGGGCCCCTGTCACAGTTCCCTCTCAACGTGTGCATTCATGGCCAGGTCATTTATCCTGCCTGCCACCTTGGGCTGATGAAAATGTTACTTTGACTTATGGCTTGAGCACTCCTCAGAAAGTTGTGGACCCCGAGTGAGTTCCACTCTGGACTTTCTTCATGGAAAGGTTTTCATTGTTTATAGTCTGTGAATTTTGGCTGGCGGCCAAGGCCCAAGCCAAGAGGAAGGCATTCTCTGTGGGATTTTGCCTGCATCCACCACTATGATAAATATGTGATGTTATTATCAGTATATTTGACGTTCTATAAATGCTTTCTTTGTCTGAGAAAAAATGTGTGTGGTTTGCAAGTTCATACATTGTCCTCTGCTGTTCACTGGTCATTACAGATTCATTTAATTGTTAGGAGATTACTGCAAAAAAGATTTCTGCAAAAAGATTACCTCTTTTTGAGCTCAGATACATAACATGGTGAGGAACACCCAGACATTTTTGGATTAAGAAAAGTTACTCTTCCAGTAGACCTCTCTTATAGTTCCTGGAAGATGATTCCATTGTGCTAAGACCCAGCAGTATAGAAAAGACAATCTTTCTGTGGAGTGAGGCTTGGTAGCAAATAATAGACTTATTATTTACTTTGAGGACAATTGTTTTTTGGGATTGTAACTGAGAGAAGTGATAGACTCTTTTCTGACCGTCTTTAGGACTAAAAGACATGGTCCCGTCTGGTATGGTTTACACATTGTGTTGTTGCAGTTTAGGGGGAGACAGTGATGCTGTCTGGGGAAGATCCCTTGAAGGAGGAAATGGCAACCCAATCCAGTCCTCTTGCCTCGAGAATCTCATGGACAGAGGAGTCTGGCAGGCTACCATCCATAGGGTCGCAGAGAGTCAGACATGACTGAAGTAACTTAGCATGCACTGATGCTGTCTAGATACCTACGTACCATCTAGGTGGATGGCTAGTGGTGGTAGGGTTCCTCAAAAGCAGCTTCTTGGTTGGATCACCCCATTACAGAGAAGTAATTTTTTAAAAGCTCACCATTATTGGTTTCTTATAAAGGGCCCAACTCAGAAATAGCCAAATGAAAGAGATGCATAGGGTAAGGTGTTACTGGTGTAGGGTGTGGCATGACCTTCTATATGCTCTCTGGGCAAGCCATCTTCCCAGCAACTACATGTGTTCATCAACTGGGAAGCTACAGATGTGTTTTTAAATCAGTTTGGGTTTTTTTTTTAAAACTTTCTGGCCACACTGTGTGCCATGTAGGATGTTAGTTCCCTGACCAGGGATTGAACCCATGCCCTTGCAGTGGAAGCATGGATTCATAACCACTGGACCCCAGAAATGTCTCAAGAAGTGGCTTTGACCCTTTTTTGAGTCATGGGCCACTTTGGGAATCTGAGAGAATTTTTTTTACTTTATATTATGTGTACCTGTGCACACATTTATGCATGTAACTTTACGGAACTCCTTGAACTCCTAAAGACCTCTCCTAAAAGGATGTGAAGCCTAGATGTAGCCTCTGGTTTCTGCAGTCTAGTTCTCAGTCTGAAGCTGTGTCACATCAGGGTGCCAGAAGTGAGGACAGACTCATGCAAACTGAAATATCAGCAAGAAGTCAAAGAATCTATAATGGTATTTCCCTCTTTATAATAACCCATGTTTTTGTGTCTCCTTCTTGGTATCCAGAGACCTGAGGAGCAGAATCATTATGCCAAATATTGCTTGGAGAGGTGGGAGGCTTGGGGTGGGCATTTTATTCCAGCACTGAGGGACCATGCTGCTCTGTTCCTGTCTTGAGCAAAGACCATCTCTTTACCAAGCTCAGATACAGGAGCTCTGTCCTTCAAAAGGTGCTGGATATACATGACAATCTGCACTTCTTTGAACTTGATTTTCCAGGCTGCTCGGCCCCCTCGATGGACTCATTCTTTCTTTAGAAATTTCCTGTTTCCTGGAACCCTGGAGCCATGTGTGTCCTCCAACTAAAGGATGCCCACAGTCTTAGCATCAAGATCACAGGTATGGAAGGTTCATGAGAGCTGAGGATGGAGCCCATCCCTTGTGTTCGTTGCCTCTAGCTGTCCTAGGTGCTTACAAGAAAACTGGAAGGAGCTCCTGACAATTTGATGTGGTTTGTGGCCTTTGTGTTCCTTTGTGTCTACCTCAGCCCTGCAGTAGAGTTGCACTTGGGACAGGAGAGGACAGCAGCCTGTGTGGTCAGGGAGGCTGTGATCTACCATTTTCCCCAGATGACTGATTCAGAGCCTATATATGCCTGTTTTAATATGGTGTGTTTGTACTGCATACCATATTTCCAGCTCCTTTGCAAAAAATCCATCTGCACAGTGTGCCCCACTGGCTTCCATATTTGAAAATCCAAGGGGCCTGCAAAATGAAATAGTTGAGTGCCAACTTTGGGGGTTGCATAGTCTCCTGAAACGCTGATGTATGGGTATTATTTGATATCCAAAAACACCTTCATTGACTCTTGTAACCTATGATGGTAGAAGGATGCCTTTCTAAGCCCACATGAAGACTCCCTTGGCCTTTTCTGAACCCTAAAGGGGCAAGGTTATTTTGGCATACAAGGGCACTTGGGAGAATTGGTCTAGTAGCAAAGCCTGAGAGGGGAACCACCAGCCCAAGCTTTTATTCATCAGTAGGTGAGCTGGCCATCTGGAAAGATGATGAGTATCTTAGAGCAGTTATTACCTCCCTGTCGAAAGCTTGACATTTGAGCTGGGGCCTAATATTTCTAACAATAAGAGCAAAATGTTGCAGACTAATGACTGGTCCTGGAGAAGAAGGAGTGTCGCGGCACAGAGCACTTGTCCCTGAGGCACTGCCTTGTATTTTCATTCTGTAGACTAGCCTTACACCTCATAAATCTGTCAGTCTTTTCAAATAAACTTTCTGTTTGTGTTGGGCAAACCATTTCCAGCCTTTTATCAGAATGACCTGGCAAACTGGTGAGTCAAGGAAGATTGTATTCCATGCTGAAATGAGGAGAGAAAATGAGTTTTTATCTTAACTGATCATTTCTTTGCTCCCTCTAATGCTGCACACCTATTAAAAAGCTAGTGTCACATTTCCTTCAGATTGGAGAATTTAAGTTGAATCTTCTCATTTGGATTGCCATCTGGTGTGCTACTAACAGTCTCAGGGAGTAAAGGCCATCTGTTAATACTTTTTCCAGGAAGCTTTTTATAGAGCAGTGACGTGGCAACTCTCAAAAACACATTGTAATGACTTACAAGATTTTGGCTATCTGTACAAGTTTAGGCTGATATTTTGTTTCTACCAACAGTATTTTCTTCCATGGAAGAGAGAGGAATCAGTAAATATAGTACATTTTGATGCAAAAAAAATGTTTATCCCTGATATGTGGAGAGCCATAAGGCTACCAAGTTATCAGTCTTATGGTATTTCAAAAGGAGGATTGTAATATATACACAGAAGTAATAATAATGATGATGATACTGATAGTCATTGAACATTCACCATCTTCCACCCACTGTGCCAGGTGCTTTAAATCCATTGTCTTCTTTTCTTCTTACGAGAACCCTGAGAGGGGGAAGGTCAAAGATGGTGGAGGAATAGGACAGGGAGACCACTTTCTTTCCCACAAATTAATCGAAATATTATCTGAACACTGAACAAATACCACAAAACAACTTCTGAGTGCTGGCAGAGGACACCAGGCACCCAGAAAGCAGCCCATTGTCTTCTAAAGGAGGTAGGATAGAATATAAAAGATAAAAGAGAGACAAAAGAGTTGGGGACGGAGGCCCATCCTGGGAAAGGAGTCATAAAAGAGAAGTTCCCAAACATCAGGAAACCCTCTCACCAGCAGGTCTGTGGGGAGTTTTGGAATCTCAGAGGGCAACATAACTGGGAGGAAAAAATAAATAACCCCCACAGATTACGTGCCTAACTGCAACTCCCAGCAGAGAAGTAGCCCAGACACTTGTGTCTGCCACCAGCAAGCCGAGGCTGAACAGGGAGGTGCGGCTGCATTGCTTAAGGGAAGGACCAGGCCCAAATGTCCTGAGGACTACCTGAGGGAGCTAATGTGAGATAGCAACCCAAACTGTGGGATAGCCAGAGAGAGAGGGAAAAAAAAAAAAGAGGAAAAAGAGAGAGAGAAATTTTTGTGAAAAGCTCTAACCTAAGGTACTGCCGGCCTGCTCACGAACAAAGGACTGAGCAAATACCAGAGGAGAGCTAGTCAGCAGAAGACTGGCCCATCCGCTGCCCGCCGGAAGTAGGCGGGCGACAGCTAGAGCCGGAAGGCAAGGGGCAAACTCGGCCCCGGATAAGGCACCCTCTACCAAACTGTGAACAGGCTCCCAGTTGCTAACCAAGTCTTCCTAGGATCCTGGACAGTCGACATACGCCAGGAGGGTCACAGCCAGAGATCAGCTCCCCAGAGGAGACACAGGGCACACCTGAGACGGCGCTCCTGCTGCGCACCCAGGAAACTGAGTGACCCGGACAGGGAAAGTGATAAGATGCACCGCACCTGGGGAGAGTGCGCTCGCCAAGCACCTGGTCACCTAAGCTGCTCAGACCTGGGAAGGGCACAAAATGTAAGCCCAATCAAGTCTGTGCCCTTGTGGAGTACCTGAGAACCTGAACCTGAGCAGCACAGACCTGGTATGTGCACACAACCTAGGTCCTGCCTTAGACAGTTCCCTTGCAGAGCAACCTGGAGCCTGAGCAGTGTAGACTGGGAAAGAACACACGCCGTGAGTGGTGGCAAATCCAGTGTGGCCCAGACACTGTGAGCATTCCCCACATATGCCAGTGATATTGGTTTGCAGTGTTCCTCCCTCCCTGCAGCACAATTGAACAAGTGAACCAAAGTAAATGACCACCTTTGCCCGCTTGTGTCAGGGCAGAAGTTAGAAATTAGATACTGAAAGTGAAAGTGAAAGTGAAGTCACTCAGTTGTGTCTGACTCTGCAACCCCATGGACTGTAGCCTACCAGGCTCCTCTGTCCATGGGATTTTCCAGGCAATAGCACTGGAGTGGGGTGCCATTTCCTTCTCCAGGGCATCTTCCCAACCCAGGGATTGAACCCGGGTCTCTCGCATTGTAGACATGCTTTTTTAGATACTGAAGAGACTTGCAAACAGAGGAAGCCAAAATAAACAAAGAAGAGGTTTTGGAAGTGAGAGGTGCAACAGACTAAAACCCTGTAGTTAGCACTGCTGCATTGGAAGGGAACTATAGACCTTGAGAAGAAGTATAAGCTGGAACAAAGAACTATCTGAAACTGAACTGACCCCATACTGCCCTCAACAGCTCCAGAGAAACTCCTAGATATATTTTACTATTATCATTTAAAATTTTTTTAATTTTTAACTTCTTTATTACTCCTTTAATTTTCATTTTTAAAGCCTACTGTTACCTTGCCAAAAAAAGTACCCTATTTTTAAAATAAATTTCATATTTTTTATAACTTTTGCAATTTTGTTTTATTTTTTTAATATTGTATTTTTGAAAGTCTAACCTCTACTCTAGATTTTTCATCTTTGCTTTTTGGTATTTGTCATCAATTCTATACCTTTAAGAATCCAATCTTCAGTACCCATTTTTACTTAGGAGTATGATTACTGGCTTGATTGCTCTCTTCCCTTTTGACTCTCCTTTTTCTCTCCCAGGTCACCTTGATTTCCTCCCTCCCCCCTCTCTTCTCTGTTTAACTCTGTGAAGCTCTTTGGGTGTTCCAAGCTGTGGAGAACACTTAGGGAACTGATCACAGGCTAAATTGGTCTCTGTCCTTTTGATAGCCCCTCCTCTCCTCCTGGTCACCTCTATCTCCTTCCTCCTTCTTCTTTTCTCTGTGGAACTCCATGAACCTCTCTGAGTGTTCCAAACTGTGGAGAGCAAATAGGGAACTGATTACTGGCTAGATTGCTTTCTCCCCTTTTGAATCCCCCTCTTCTCCTCCTGGTCACCTCTATGTCCCTCTTCCCTCTTCTCTTCTCCATGTAACTCTATGGAATAAATATTCTCAAATCAGTCAATGTGATACACCGCATTAACAAATTGAAAGATAAAAACCATATAATTATCTCAATAGATGCAGAGAAAGCCTTTGACAAAATTCAACATCCATTTATGATAAAAACCCTCCAGAAAGCAGGCATAGAAGGAACATACCTCAACATAATAAAAGCCATATATGATAAACCCCTGAGTTTGAGTGAACTCCGGGAATTGGTGATGGCAGGGAGGCCTGGCATGCTGCAATTCATGGGGTCACAAAGAGTCAGACACGACTGAGTGACTGAACTGAACTGAACTGAAGATAAACCCACGGCAAACATTATCCTCAATGGTGAAAAACTGAACGCATTTCCCCTAAAGTCAGGAACAAGACAAGGATGCCCTATTCAACATAGTTTTTGAAGTTTTAGCCACAGCAGTCAGAGAAGAAAAAGAAATAAAAGGAATCCAGATTGGAAAAGAAATAAACCTTTCACTGTTTGCAGATGACATGATCCTCTACATAGAAAACCCTAAAGACTCTATCAGAAAATTCTAGAGCTAATCAATGAATACAGTAAAGTTTCAGGATATAACACCAACAGAAAAATCCCTTTCATTCCTATACACTAACAATGAGAAAACAGAAAGAGAAATTAAGGAAACGATTCCACTCACCATTGCAATGAAAAGAATAAAATACTTAGGAATAAATCTACCTATAGAAACAAAAGACCTATATATATATATATAACTATCCTCTCCAGTATTCTTGCCTGGAGAATCCCATGGACAGAGAAGCCTAGTAGGTTACAGTCCACGGGGTCGCAAAGAGTCGGACACGACTGAGCGACTTCACCTCATAAAACACTGATGAAAGAAATCAAAGAGGACATAAATAAATGGAGAAATATACCATGCTCATGGATTGGAAAAATCAATATAGTGAAAATGAGTATACTACCCAAAGCAATCTATAGACTCAATGCAACCTCTATCAGGCTACCAACGGTATTTTTCACAGAACTAGAACAAATAATTTCACAATTTGTATGGAAATTGAAAAAACCTTGAATAGCCAAAGCAATTTTGAGAAAGAAGAATGGACCTGGAGGAATCAACCTTCCTAACTTCAGGCTATCCTACAAAGCTACAGTCATCAGGAAAGTATGGTATTGGCACAAAGACAGCAATATAGATCAATAGAACAAGATAGAAAGCCCAGAGATAAATCCACACACCTATGGACACCTTATCTTTGACAAGAAGGCAAGAATATACAATGGAGAAAAGACAATCTCTGTAACAAGTGATGCTGGGAAATCTGATTAACCACTTGTAAAAGAATGAAACTAGAACACTTTCTAACACCATACACAAAAATAAACTCAAAATGGATTAAAAATCTAAATGTAAGACCAGAAACTATAAAACTCCTAGAGGAAAACAGGCAAAACACTCTCTGACATAAATCATAGCAGGATCCTCTATGACCCACCTCCCAGAGTAATGGAAATAAAATCAAAAATAAACAAATGGGACCTAACTAAACTTAAAAGCTTTTGCACAATGAAGGAAACTATAAGTAAGGTGAAAAGACAGCCTTCAGAATGGGAGAAAATAATAAGAAATGAAGCAACTGACAAAGAATTAATCTCAAAAATATATAAGCCACTCCTGCAGCTTAATTCCAGAAAAGTAAGCAAGTCAATCAAAAAATGGGCCAAAGAACTAACAGACATTTCTCCAATGAAGACATACAGATGGCTAACAAACACATGAAAAGATGCTCAACATCACTCATTATCAGAGAAATGCAAACCAAAATCACAATGAGGTATCATCTCACACTGGTCAAAATGGCCGCTATCAAAAAGTCTACAAACAATAAATGCTGGAGAGGGTGTGGAGAAAAAGGAACCCTCTTACACTGTTGGTGGGAATGCACACTAATACAGCCACTATGGAGAACAGTGTGGAGATTCCTTTAAAAACTGGAAATAGAACTGCCATATAAACCCAGCAATGCCACTGCTGGGCATACATACCGAGGAAACTAGAATTGAAAGAGACATGTGTACCCCAATGTTCATTGCAGCACTGTTTACAATAGCCAGGATATGGAAGCAATGTAGACGTCCATTGGCAGATGAGTGGATAAGAAACCCGTGGTACATTTACACAATGGAATATTACTCAGCTATTAAAAGAATGCATTTTAATCAGTTCTAACGGTGTGGATGAAATTGGAGCCTATTATACAGAGTGAAGTAAGTCAGAAAGAAAACACTGATACAGTATATTAACACATATAAATGGAATTTAGAAAGATGGTAACGATGACCCTATATGTGAGAGAGCAAAAGAGACACAGATGTAAAAAACAGACTTTTGGACTCTGTGGGAGAAGGCGAGGGTGGGATGATTTGAGAGAATAACATTGAAACACGTATATTACCATATGTGAGATAGATTGCCAGTCCAGGTTTGAAGCATGAGACAGGGTGCTCAGAGCTGGTGCACTGGGAATACCCTGAGGGATGGGATAGGGAGGGAGGTGGGAGGGAGTGTCAGGATGGGGAACACATGTACACCGATGGCTGATTCATGTGAATGTATGGCAAAAACCACCACAATATTGTAAAGTAATTAGCCTCCAATTTAAATAATTTTTTTTTAAAAAGTAAACTCTCAACTAGATCTGAGAGGACACTGAATCTATGAAAGAGAATACTCTAGGATCTAGAAATACTAATTTCTAATGAAAAAATAGCTAAATAAAGAAAATGCAATAGAGGCAGTGAACAGTATATTAGATTATGAAAAAAAAACAAATTTATGATTCAAAGGCCACTTTAAGAAATTTTCTCAGAACTGAGAGGTAAAAGAAAGTTGAGGATAATGAATAAAAACTTGAGACTCAAGGAGAACAGATTTCGGAGAGACACATACACACACACACACGGGAAATCAAAATGAGAGAAAAATAATAAATAAAATTTTCTCTGAGCCAAAGAAAGACTGAACCTTTAGAGTGAAAGGACCCACAATATACCAGATAAAATTAAGGAAAACAGATCTACATATAGACATGTAAAAATAAGTATTCATAGGGAAGGTAATATTTTAAATAATAATCTGAATCTAAAAGTCTAGCTGGCTTTGACTAAAAACAGGAGAAGAAATAAACTAAAAGTATGCAGGTTATCTTATCTTTCTTGAGGGTCAATTAATAGATCAGGTCCAAAGGGGTTGGTTAAGTAAGCAACAACAATATTCATATGGTAGAATATTATCTATAAGTGTAATCTACTTATATGGGAAGATTATTAAGACTTATGAAGAGAAAAGAGCAAGTGGCACATGACCTATTCATGCAACAAAAGATATCAAAAAACCCACACTCAGTAAAAAGCTATATTTTTATATATGTGTATATGTATATGCATTCATGTATTATTCATGTAATTCAACATTTTTAAAGAAAGGATAGTCAAAAACTTAATAGAAGTGATAAGCCAAAAAAGATACATTCTAACTTATAGTTATCTCTGAAAAGTAAGGATAGAGTAAAACAGTTGTTTTAGTACATACACACACACAAACATATAAATACATATTTTAAACATGTATTGATTTTGTAGCTTAAAAAATTGTATAGAACAGAGTGGTTAAGGTGAGATGGAAGGCATGAAGAAATGTCAGGATAAGTTAATTAAACAATGATTATGGGTGGTTATCACATTGCTCTTAGACTTTGATAAGTTAAGAAAAAATAAATTAGCATATAAATTATATAATAATTATTAAGCCAAAATTAATTGCTATAATGAGTCTTGTACCCTAAAGAGAATACATATTTTCTTCAAACATCAGTGAACTATTTACAAAAACCCATTATATCTGAAGCCATGAAGAAAATCTCATTAACTAAAAAAAAGCAGAAATTATCATTCAGGTCACATACTCAATACACAATACAATAAATCTAGAAATTGGCAATAAAAGGATAAACCAAACAAACTAAAGACAAGCAATGCGTTTGAAAAAATCATAAGCATTATTCTTAAAGAAAAAAGCCTGGCTCAAAGGGAAAATAAAAATTGCAAATTATTGAGAAAAAAACAAGATACCTACAATACTATCTTTCAAAACTGGTAGGATATAGTTAGAACTTTACTTAGAAATATATAGTTTTGGGGCTTTTATTATGAAGTCAGAAAAAATTAAATTAGACTAAGCACTCATTTTAAGATGTCAGGGAAAATAGCAAATAAAACTTAATAAAATAAAAAAGATGAAAGCAGATGGTAATAAATTTCATTAAAAGAGTTATATATTTATCCATGAGCTGGTTCTTTGACCAGAGGACTGGATCAATCTTTTTTGAGGAAAACTGAGGAAAAAAAGGTATGGAAGTACATGGGAGAGAGATAACACATCACACACATTTTGAATGAGAAAAGAAATAATTACAAAGGATTGTAAAAGAATACCATATGCAATCTATAGTAATATCTGTGAAAATACCCATGAAATCAATGATTTTTAATGAAATATAAACTACAAAAATGACTCAAGAAGAGTAATAAGACCTTAGGTGTGAAACTTTCAAGATGGCAGAGGAGGAAGATGGGGAGATCGCCTTCCTCCCCACAAATGTATCAAAACTACATGTGCACATGAAACAACTCATACAGAACACCTTCTGAATGCTGGCAGAAGACCTCAGACTTCCGAAAAGGCAAGCCAATCTCCTCAGAATGAGGTAGGGCAAAAGATAAAGATAAAAAGAGACAAAGGAGTTTGGAACAGGGACCTGCACCCAGGGAGCGAGCCGTGAAGGAGGAAAAGTTTCCGCACATTTGGACACCCCAGCATGGGTGGTGATGGGGGGAGCTTCAGACCCTCAAGGGTAATGCAGCAATAGGTGCTCGGAAGGCAAAACAGAGAGAATTCACCACAGAGATGTTGCCAGCCAGCACTTCTCAGCCAAGAAGCAGCTTGCACACCCACTGTGGCAAGAGAGGGGCTGGGTGCTGAGGATCAAGGCTTCAGGGCTCAGGCCCCAGGGAGAGAACTGGGGTTGACTGCTATGCAGATACTCGGGCTAGTACAACACAGCTGAGGAAGTCCAGGAAAAAGCCTGGGCCTCCCAGAGAGGCAAGAGTTTGTTGCCACAAGAACCCCTAACTCCCCAAGCTCACAGATCCCAGGAACCCACTTCCGAGAATGCCATAGGTGGGATAAGCAAGGGCTGTGAGCTGCCTGACCCCAGAGAAAGATATGCCTGGCTGCCACCGAAGTATGCCAAGCCAGCAAGAGTGCCAGAGGTAGAACTAGATGTGACTCAGTTTACAATCCCAGAGGGAGAATGCAAGCTGACTGGCCACTGCCGAAGCCTCAAAGCCAGGGGAAGTGCCTGAGACAGAGACTAAATGCCATCACTGCAGTCCTGACCGCAGAGGCAGTAGCTGCCACCAAGCCATAAGCAGGCAAAGGTTACTGCCCACATCTTCCGGGGAGCCTAAACTGCTTGGCTCTGCCAAGGGACATATAACTCAAGGCCAATTCCTGTGGGAGCACATGACCTGCCTCAGACTTTAGCAACTTCCTGCAGGCCTGAGTCCCAGCAAACACTCCCCAAACACCCCAACTGTGGCTTCCATAACCCTCCCTTCTCCACAGCCCAACTGAGCAAGTGAGCCCTAAAAAGCTGTTACCTTTGCCCCCACTAGTTTGGGTGGGGAACAGACACAACAGGGCAGCCTACAAGCAGAGCAGGTCTAAAACCAAAGCGGAGCACCAGGGGCTGTGTAAGCAAAGAGGAGGGAGGTAATAAACTACTGCAGTCACAGCTGCAGCGGATTACATGCACGCAAGTAGCCTGAGACTGTGGAATCTGCAGGCAGTTGTGGACTTTGGGAGCAAGCATAACCTGGAGTAAGGCCAGATCTGAGACTGAGCTGACCCCACAGCAGGTCCAGAGACCTTCCTAGAAATATTGGAGGACTTCCTCAGTACACAGACTGGCTGGTGTTCACTGTGTGGAGAGGACAATGGAGGAATTAGAGCACATTCTTACTACTTCTCTCTCTCTCTCTCTCTATATATATATATATATATATACACACATATACAATATATACATATACATATATATAAATCTCTCTATATATACATATACATATATACATATGTGTATATATATGTGTGTATATATATTCTTCCTTTTTTGTATTGTTCTAATGTTGTTCTTTAGGAAAAGGATTACGTCAAGGCTGTATATTGTCACCCTGCTTATTTAACTTATATGCAGAGTACATTATGAGAAACGCTGGGCTGGAAGAAGCACTAGCTAGAATCAAGATGCGGAAGAAATATCAATAACCTCAGATATGCAGCTGACACCACCCTTATGGTAGAAAGTGAAGAGGAACTAAAAAGCCTCTTGATGAAAGTGAAAGAGGAGAGTGAAAAAGTTGGCTTAAAGGTCAACATTCAGAAAGAGAAGATCATGGCATCCAGTCCCATCACTTCATGGGAAATAGATGGAGAAACAGTGGAAACACTGGCAGACTTTATTTTTGAGGGCTCCAAAATCACTGCAGATGGTGACTGCAGCCTTGAAATTAAAAGACACCTGCTCCTTGGAAGAAAAGCTATGACCAACTAGACAGCATATTAAAAAGCAGAGACATTACTTTGCCATTAAAAGCTTCTGCACAACAAAGGAAACTATAAGCAAGGTGAAAAGACAGCCTTCTGAATGGGAGAAAATAATAGCAAATGAAGCAACTGACAAACAACTAATCTCAAAAATATACAAGCAGCTTATGCAGCTCAATTCCAGAAAAATAAATGACCCAATCAAAAAATGGGCCAAAGAAATTAAAATTAAAAGCTTCTGCACAACAAAGGAAACTATAAGCAAGGTGAAAAGACAGCCTTCTGAATGGGAGAAAATAATAGCAAGTGAAGCAACTGACAAACAACTAATCTCAAAAATATACAAGCAGCTTATGCAGCTCAACTCCAGAAAAATAAATGACCCAATCAAAAAATGGGCCAAAGAACTAAATAGACATTTCTCCAAAGACATACGGATGGCTAACAAACACATGAAAAGATGCTCAACATCACTCATTATCAGAGAAATGCAAATCAAAACCACAATGAGGTACCATTTCACACCAGTCAGAATGGCTGCGATTCAAAAGTCAACAAGCAATAAATGCTGGAGAGGGTGTGGAGAAAAGGGAATCCTCTTACACTGTTGGTGGGAATGCAAATTAGTATAGCCACTACGGAGAACAGTGTGGAGATTCCTTAAAAAATTGCAAATAGAACTGCCTATGACCCAGCAATCCCACTGCAGGGCATACACACCAAGGAAACCAGAATTGAAAGAGACACGTGTACCCCAATGTTCATCGCAGCACTATTTATAATAGCCAGGACATGGAAGCAACCTAGATGTCCATCAGCAGACGAATGGATAAGAAAGCTGTGGTACATATACACAATGGAGTATTACTCAGCCATTAAAAAGAATACATTTCAATCCTTCTACAATTTTGACTGGGACTGTATTACATTTCAATTTGGGAAAGAAATTGATATCTCTAAAACACCATTTATTTTCATCCAAGAACATGGCATCTCTCTGCATTTATAAGATAGTTAAATTTTTTTATTTTTTGTATCATGTACATAATTAGATAGATGTATTTCTAGGGAGTTGATCATTCTTGAATGATATTGTAAAGGCATTTGAAGTACTTATTCCGAGATTGTAAGAGAAGAGATTTTAACCATGTATTTCCACTCATCAGCCATCTGTAGCATCGAGTGCAGTGAAGACAGGGATTGTGGGAGAGGAAAACAGTGCATCCAGGATGGCTGTAGCGAATCTGCTCCCCACTGATGAGTGTAGGTGAGTCCTGACTTTCTCCACCCTGCTCTGTCCTGGGAGAGTTAAGTGCATGATGTGATCTGATCTGGCACAATTGTGTGTTCATCCAGAGAAACAAACCAGAATGCCTGAGGTGTTTATGATAATCATTGTATCTGGAGTCACTTGTCTAGTGCAGCCTCTCTTCACTTGCCCAGGCCATACATCAGTCACCCAGTTACAGATGAAATAAGTGAGCTGGAAAGAGATGAATCATGAGGAGGGCAGAAGCAGGTCAACCCTGAAGCAGGACCCACAGTGAGAATTCTCTTGGTGGTGGTGATATGATTGTTGGTTGAGATGTTGTTTTTTTGCCAAAGATTTTGATGCAGCTTTTAGGGCTGCCTCCATCTTTAAATTCTGTCTCTATGAGTATCAAAAAGTCACAATGAGACCTTCTTTAGGGATTAGGATCGAGTAAATCTTCTACTTGCATCAGAAATATTTCTGGACCTTTAGGGGCTCAACTCTATATTCAAGGTTAATTTCACTGAATTGTATAGAAAAAGGGACATGTGCTTTAAAGGCAAAGGACCCAGAATTTAAGTCCCAACTTTGCCATGGACCAGACAATCTCTCAAAGGCCTCATCTATAGAATACTAAAAATAAACCTACTGGTTAAAGATCATTGGGGTTACCATTAGCCTGCTTTCCTTGCATCTTTCTTTCCTACAAAGACTTCAGTCCTAAGGAATTACTCCAAATACCCCTGAAAATACCTCAGCTATTATTTGCTGTTAGGGTCAGATGAGGTTCTATGTGAGATCATATTTAAACAGCAAAGTCCTAGATCAAACTGTATGTATGCTGCTGTTGTTATGTCATGGTCATTTATAAATATTTGTTTAGTTTAAGAGTCTCAGCCCAGTCTTTTCTGATCATGAAGGTGTCTGTGAGGAGCAGTGCCGAGGAGACCGGGACTGCGCCGCAGGAGAGAAGTGCGTCAGCAATGGCTGTGGCCACGTGTGCTCACAGCCCCGCAAGCAAGTAAGGCTGAGCGCCCTGCCCGAATTCCTGGGCCTAATAGGACTATGCTCTTGGTCCTTCCCAACCTTTCAGCAAATGTTCAATAGTAATTTATCTTGAGCACTGTTTTGAATGTTTTCAACATAAAACATTCAAAGGATGGGGTGTTCTGTGAACTCCTTCATCAGAGTACCGTGCATTTAGTCCTCAACTTTTTCCAGCACAGTCACTTTACCACTCCCCAAATATATATCTATGGCTGGAAAGCAAGACTCTGCAACCAAAGCTATAGAAACAAATAAATGGTACCCACACTCTCTTTGCCCAGAGAAGCATCATTGTTGGTCATTCCACACTTACTCTGTGTGTGTGGATAAGTTAGTGATTGCACATTTTTAACTCATTAAGATATTTAGCCTTCCCTCAGTGCATTTCATTTTTAACTTTTTATTATGGGAAATCTATGTACAAAGCAGACAATTGGTATAATGATACACCATTTACTCGTCACCCAACCATTGTCAATGTGTGATCCTTCTTCCTCCATGTCTAATCCCACCTACTTCCCGTCATCCCTGTTATTTTCAGATTCCAGGCATTATTTTATCACATTCTACATGTTTCTCTAAAAGAGATGTATAAGATTTATCTTACCTGGTTGGTTGTTATTTTATTTACTGTTGTAGATATATTTATTTGACACATAGTCTTTCATTATATAACCTATTTTATTTCTGCAAAATGTCTATCCTTTTCCCTCTCTCTTATTACATGTTTTGCATTTAGAAAGCTTTATGGTTCTTCTTCTAAAAGTTACCTTATATCAAGACTTTAGAGTACTACCTGTGATCCCCACCCTGTTTTTTATTATTGCCTATAGATTTCCTACTATGGCTAATAGTAAATATTACTATGCTGCTGCTGCTACTGCTGCTAAGTCGCTTCAGTCATGTCCAACTCTGTGCAACCCCATAGATGGCAGCCCACCAGGCTCCCCCGTCCCTGGGATTCTCCAGGCAAGAACACTAGGTGGGTTGCCATTGTCTTCTCCAATGCATGAAAGTGAAAAGTGAAAGGGAAGTCACTTAGTCGTGTCCAACTCTTAACGACCCCATGGACTGCAGCCCACCAGGCTCCTCCATCCATGGGATTTTCCAGGCAAGAGTACTGGAGTGGGGTGCTATTGCCTTCTCCGAAATATTACTATAGCCATAGTAAATAGTAAATAATAAAAATAGCTCATTTCCTTCTTTCCTTCCTCCTCACTTCCCTATCCCCAACAGTTAAGTTTAAGAAATATCCTTGCATTGGCACTGAATCTTGTTAAGGTACCAATCAAGCTTATTCTGCTTTTCATATGTTCTTTCCTTTGTCCTTCCTGATATTTAATAGGTATATTGTCACAGCATCTAGTTAGTTCATAGACTGTCTTCATAGAACATTCAATTCAGTTCAGTCACTCAGTCGTGTCCAACTCATTGGGAACCCATGGACTGCAGCATGGCAGGCCTCCCTGTCGATCACCAACTCCTGGAGTTTACCCAAACTCATGTCCATTGAATCGGTGATGCCATCTACCATCACATCCTCTGTTGTCCCCTTCTCCTCCCACCTTCAATCTTTCCCAGCATCAGGGTCTTTTCCAATGAGTCAGCTCTTCACATCAGGTGGCCAAAATATTGGATTTTCAGCTTCAACCTCAGTCCTTCCAATGAACACCCAGGACTGATATCCTTTAGAAAGGACTGGTTGGATCTCCTTGCAGTCCAAGGGACTCTCAGAGTCTTCTCCTACACCACAGTTCAAAAGCATCAATTCTTCCGTGCTCAGATTTCTTTATGGTCCAACTCTCACATCCATACATGACTACTGGATAAACCATAGCCTTGACTAGACGGATCTTTGTTGACAAAGTAATGTCTCTGCTTTTTAATATGTTATCCAGGTTGGTCATAACTTTTCTGCCAAGGAGTAAGCATCTTTTAATTTCATGGCTGCAGTCACCATCTGCAGTGATTTTGCAGCCCAAAAAAATAAAGTCTGACACTGTTGCACTGTTTCCCCATCTATTTGCCATGAAGTGATGGGACCAGATGCCATGATCTTCATTTTCTGAATGTTGAGCTTTAAGCCAACTTTTTCACTCTCCTCTTTCACTTTCAGCAAGAGGCTCTTTAGTTCCTCTTCACTCTCTGCCATAAGGGTGGTGTCATCTGCATATCTGAGGTTATTGATATTTCTCCCAGCAATCTTGATTCCAGCTTGTGCTTCATCCAGCCCAGCGTTTCTCATGATGTACTCTGTGTATAAGTTAAATAAGCAGGGCGACAATATACAGCCTCGACGTACTCCTTTTCCTATTTGGAACCAGTCTGTTGTTCCAGTTCGAGTTCTAACTGTTGCATCCTGACCTGCATACAGGTTTCTCAAGGAGCAGGTCAGGTGGTCTGGTATTCCCATCTCTCTCAGAATTTTCCACATTTTGTTGTGATCCACACAGTCGAAGGCTTTGGCATAGTCAATAAAGCAGAAATAAATGTTTTTCTGGAACTCTTTTGCTTTTTCTGTGATCCAGCAGATGTTGGCAATTTGATCTCTGGTTCTTCTGCCTCTTCTAAAACCAGCTTGAACATCTGGAAGTTCATGGTTCATGTATTGTTGAAGCCTGGCTTGGAGAATTTTGAGCATTACTTTACTAGCGTAAATAATAAAAAAAGTTTTTTAATAGTACATTATTGAGTCTTAATTCTTCTTAGTATGTATTTAATTACCTTACTACTACTACTACTAAGTCACTTCAGTTGTGTCCGACTCTGTGCAACCCCATAGAAGGCAGCCCACCAGGCTCCGCCGTCCCTGGGATTCTCCAAGCAAGAACATTGGAGTGGATTGTCATTTCCTTCTTCAATGCATGAAAGGAAAAGGAAAAGTGAAAGTGAAGTCACTCAGTCATGTCCAACTCTTAGCAACCCCATGGACTACAGTCCACCAGGCTCCTCCGTCCATGGGATTTTCCAGGCGAGAGTACTGGAGTAGGTTGCCATTGCCTTCTCCTTTAATGACCTTACTAGTCCAATTTTCATATCTCTCCACTACTTTGGTTGGCTGACAGTCAACCTCTAGTGGGTTCCTTAGAAAGCTCTTGTAGGAATGATGTCCCCAGGCTTCTTCACCAGTCACCTCATCGCTTTCCTTGGATTTCTGCACAGATGCAGACACCTCATTGCTCTGGTGGAAGACATTGTTTTGTCTCCTTCCACCCACTCATATTCTGGAGGTTGAGAGGATATCTTGTTCTACAGATCTGTTGTCTATGTGTTTTGAATTGTGTTATTTTGATTGCTCTGTTTTTATGGAGAGATTCTAGAAAGTTCAAAAACTATGCCAATCTGCAAAATAAAAACCACCTTCTCAGAATCTAACATTATTTTTGTCTCACAGCTTCCAATTATCTCCTTTATGAAGTGTCTGCTGAATCCTTTTCCCCATTTTTCTCTTAGGATATAAATTCTTACTATTGACTTGCAAGCAATTCCGGATCCAAACTGTCTTTGTTGTATATATGTATTATAAACTTTTTTTCTCAATGACGCTTGTCTTTTCTCTGCCTTAATGTTGTCATTCAATGAAAGAAAGTTCATAGTTTAAATGAGATTCCACTACCTATTTTCGTGGTCAGTAATATTTCTGTAAAATTTAAGAAATATTTGCCTATCCCAAGGTTCTGAAGCTATCTTTAATAGCATTTTCTAGAAGCTTTATTGCTTTACCTTTCCCTTAGATCTAGAACTCAATTGAACAGATTTGTTGTGTGGTGTGAGGTAGGAGAAAAGGTTTCTTTTTTTTTATATGAAGAGCCCAGCTCATCCAACCACATTTCAGTCCTGCAAGGTTGCTAAACTCATCTCGATTCTTATGTTGATAATTGTTGGTTGTGGTGAACTTTCATATAAAATTTCAGAGTCAGTTTATCCAGTTTTGTGACAAATCCTTCTACAATTTTCACTGGGACTGTATCAAATTTCAATTTGGGAAAGAAATTGATATCTCTAAAACCTTGTCTTTTCTTCCAAGAACATGGCATCTGTCTGCATTATAAGATAGTTAATTTTTTTTTCTTTGTTGTATCATGCAGCTTTCTGCACATAAGTAGATAGATGTATTTCCAGGGAATAGATGGTTTTTGAATGATATTGTAAAGGCATTTGAGGTATTTATTCTGAGATTGTAAGAGAAGACCTTTTAACCACATATTTCCACTCATCAGCCATCTGTAGCATCGAGTGCAGTGAAGACAGGGATTGTGGGAGAGGAAAACAGTGCATCCAGGATGGCTGTCAGCGAATCTGCTCCCCGCTGATGAGTGTAGGTGAGTCCTGACTTTCTCCACCCTGCTCTGTCCTGGAAGAGTTAAGTGCGTGACGTGATCTGATCTGGCACAACTGTGTGGTCATCCAAAGAAACACATCGAAAGCTTTCTCATAATCAGCCATATCTGGAGTCACTGGTCTAGTGCAGCTTCTCTTCACTTGCCCAGGCCATACATCAGTCACTCAGTTACAGATGATAAAAGTGAGCTGGAAAGAGATGAATCGTGAACAGGGCAGAAGCAGGTCAACCCTGTGTCAGGACCCACAGTGAGAATTCTCTTGGTGGTGGTGATGTGATAGTTGGTTGAGATGTTGTTTTTCTGCCAAAGGTTTTGATGCAGCTTTCAGGGCTGCCTCCATCTTTAAATTCTGTCTCTATGAGTATCAAAAAGTCACATTGAGACCTTCTTTAGGGATTAGAATCCAGTAAATCTTCTACTTGCATCAGAAATAATTTCTGGACCTTTAGGGGCTCAACTCTATATTCAAGGTTAATTTCACTGAATTGTGTAGAAAAAGGCACATGTGCTTTAAAGGCAAAGAACTGGACTTGAAGTCCGGTTGAACTTGAACGGGACTTCAAGTCCCAACTTTGCCATGGACCAGACAATCTCTCAATGGCCTCATCTATAAGGCACCAAAAATAAAACCTACTGGTTAAAGATCATTGGGGTTGCCATTAACCTGCTTTCCTTGCATCTTTCTTTCCTACAAAGACTTCAGTCCTAAGGAATTACTCCAAATACCCTGCAAATACCTCAGCTATTATTTGCTGTTAGGGTCAGGTGAGGTTCTATGTGAGATCACATTTAAGCATCAAAGACCTCAATCAAAGTATACGCAGCGGTTATGCCATGGTCATTTGTAAGTATTTATTTAGTTTAAGAGTCTCAGCCCAGTCTTTTCTGATGTGAACGTGTCTGTGAGGAGCAGTGCCGAGAAGACCGGGACTGCGCGGCAGGAGAGAAGTGCGTCAGCAATGGCTGTGGCCACGTGTGCTCACCAGCCCCGCAAGCAAGTAAGGCTGAGTGCCCTGCCCGAATTCCTGGGCTTAAAAGGACTATGCTCTTGGTCCTTCCCAACCTTTCAGCAAATGTTCAATAGTAATTTATCTTGAGCACGGTTTTGAATGTTTTCAACATAAAACATTCCAAGGATGGGGTGTTCTTTGAACTCCTTCATCACGGTGCCATTGCATTCAGTCCTGCTCAATTTTTTCCGGCACACTCACTTCACCACTTCCCAGATATATACCTATGGCTGGAAAGCAAGACTCTACAACCAAAGCTGTAGAAACAAATAAATGGTACCACACTCCCCTTGCCCAGAGAAACATTGTTGGTCATTCCATCGGTACTCTGTCCGTGTGTATGGACATGTTGGTGATTGCGCATTTTTAACTCATTAAGATATTTAGCCTTCCCTCAGTGCATTTCAGTTTTAACTTTTTATTATGAGTAATCTATGTACAAAGCAGACAGTTTGGTAGAGTGATACACCAGGTACCCATCACCCAACCATTGTCAACGTTTGGTCTTTCTTCCTTAACGTCTAATCCCACCCACTTCCCTTATCCCTGTTATTTTCAGATTCCAGGCATTATTTTATCTCATATTAATTCTACATATATCTTTAAAAGAGATGTATAAGATTTATCTTACCTGTTTGGTTATTTTATTTACTGTTGTAGATGTATTTATTCGACACATAGTCTTTCATTAAATAACCTATTTTATTTCTGCAACCTATCTCTTTCCCTCTCTCTTTTTTATGTTCTGCATTTAGAAAGCTTTATACTTTTTGTTCTTATACGTACCTTATATCAAGACCTTAGAGTACTAACCGTGGTCCCCATCCTTTATTTATTATTGCCTATAGATTTCTTACTGTGAGTAATAGTCATAATAAAATTAGCTCATTTCCTTCTTTCCTTCCTCCCCACTTCCCTATCCCCAGCAGTTAAGTTTAAGCAATATCCTTGCATTTGCACTGAATCATGTTAAGGTACTTATCAAGCTTACTCTGCTTTTCGTATGTTCTTTCCTTTGTCCTTGCTGATATTTTATAGGTATATTGTCACAGCATATAGAGGGTTCATAGAGTCTCTTCGTATTATTGAGTCTTAATTCTTCTGTAAGTATGTATTTAATGACCTTACTAGTCCCAATTTTCCTATCTCTCCACTATTTTGGTTGGCTGACAGTCAACCTCTAGCGAGTTCCTTAGGAAGTTCTCGTAGGAATGATGTCCCCAGATTTCTCCACCAGTCACCTCATCGCTTTCCTCGGATTTCTGCACAGCTGCAGACACCTCATTGGTCTGCTGAAAGATGGTGTTTTGTCTCCTTCCACTCACTCACATTCTGGAGGTTGAGGGGATATCTTGTTCTACAGATCTGTTGTCTATGTGTTTTGAATTGTGCTATTTTGATTGCTCTGTTTTTATGGGAAGATTCTAGAAGGTTAAAAACTATGCCAACCTGCAAAATAAAAACCACCTTCTCAGAATCTGACATTATTTTTGTCTCACAGCTTCCAATTATCTCCTTTATGAAGTGTCTGCTGAATCCTTTCCCGCATGTTTCTCTTAGTTTATGAATTGTTACTATTGACTTATAAGGAACTCCAGATCCAAATTGTTTGTTGTAAATATGTATTATAAACATTTTCTCTCAATGAGGCTTGTCTTTTCTCTGCCTTAATGTTGTCATTCAATGAAGAAAAGTTCATAATTTAAATGAGATTCCACCTACCTATCTATTTTCATGGTCAGTAATATTTCTGTAGAATTTAAGAAATATTTGTCTATCCCAAAGTCTTGAATCTATCTTTTATAGCATTTTCTAGAAGCTTTATTGCTTTACCTTTCCCTTAGATCTATAACTCACTTGAACAGATTTGTTGTGTGGTGTGAGGTAGGTCCAAGGTTTCTTTTTTTTTCATACAGAGAGCCCAGTTCATCCAACCACATTTCAGTCCTGCAAGTTTGCTAAACTTATCTCGATTCCTATCTTGATAATTGTTGATTTTGGTGAGCTTTCATATAAAATTTCAGAGTCAGATTGTCTATTTTTGTGATAAATCCTTCTACAATTTTGACTGGGGCTGTATTAAATTTCAATTTGGTAAGAAACTGATATCTTAAAAACACTGTATCTTTTTATCCATGAACATGACATCTGTCTGCAATTATAAGAATTATATTTTTCTTTTTATTGTATTGTTTAGTTTTCTGCACATAACTGGATAGATGTATTTCCAGGGAATAGATGGTTTTTGAATGATATTGTAAAGGCATTTGAGGTATTTATTCTGAGATTGTAAGAGAAGACTTTTTAACCACATATTTCCACTCATCAGCCATCTGTAGCAGGGAGTGCCATGAAGACAGGGATTGTGGGAGAGGAAAACAATGTATCCAGGATGGCTGTCAGCGAATCTGCTCCCCGCTGATGAGTGTAGGTGAGTCCTGACTTTCTCCACCCTGCTCTGTCCTGGAAGAGTTAAGTGCGTGACGTGATCTGATCTGGCACAACTGTGTGGTCATCCAAAGAAACACATTGGAAGCTTTATCATAATCAGCCATATCTGGAGTCACTGGTCTAGTGCAGCTTCTCTTCACTTGCCCAGGCCATACATCAGTCACTCAGTTACAGATGATAAAAGTGAGCCGGAAAGAGATGAATCGTGAGCAGGGCAGAAGCAGGTCAACCCTGCGGCAGGACCCACAGTGAGAATTCTCTTGGTGGTGGTGATGTGATAGTTGGTTGAGATGTTGTTCTTCTGCCAAAGGTTTTGATGCAGCTTTCAGGGCTGCCTCCATCTTTAAATTCTGTCTCTATGAGTATCAAAAAGTCACATTGAGACCTTCTTTAGGGATTAAAATCCAGCAAATTTTCTGCTTGCATCAGAAATAATTTCTGGACCTTTAGGGGCTCAACTCTATATTCAAGGTTAATTTCACTGAATTGTGTAGAAAAAGGCACATGTGCTTTAAAGGCAAAGAACCCGGAATTTAATCCCAACTCTGTCATGGACCAGATAATCTCTCAAAGACCTCATCTATAAAATAATCGTGATCTGATCTGGCACAACTGTGTGGTCATCCAAAGAAACACATCGAAAGCTTTATCATAATCAGCCATATCTGGAGTCACTGGTCTAGTGCAGTTTCTCTTCACTTGCCCAGGCCATACATCAGTCACTCAGTTACAGATGATGAAAGTGAGCCGGAAAGAGATGAATCGTGAGCAGGGCAGAAGCAGGTCAACCCTGTGTCAGGACCCACAGTGAGAATTCTCTTGGTGGTGGTGATGTGATTGTTGGTTGAGATGTTGTTCTTCTGCCAAAGGTTTTGATGCAGCTTCCAGGGCTGCCTCCATCTTTAAATTCTGTCTCTATGAGTATCAAAAAGTCACACTGAGACCTTCTTTAGGAATTAGAATCCAGTAAATCTTCTGCTTGCATCAGAAATAATTTCTGGACCTTTAGGGGCTCAACTCTATATTCAAGGTTAATTTCACTGAATTGTGTAGAAAAAGGCACATGTGCTTTAAAGGCAAAGAACCCGGAATTTAATCCTAGCTCTGTCATGGACCAGATAATCTCTCAAAGACCTCATCTATAAAATACAAAAAATAAAACCTACTGGTTAAAGATCATTGGGGTTGCCATTAACCTGCTTTCCTTGCATCTTTCTTTCCTACAAAGACTTCAGTCCTAAGGAATTACTCCAAATACCCCTGCAAATACCTCAGCTATTATTTGCTATTAGGGTCAGATGAGGTTCTATGTGAGGTCATATTTAAACACTGAAGTCCTAGATCAAAGTGTATGCTGCTATTGTTATGCCATGGTCATTTATAAGTATTGATTTGGTTTAAGAGTCTCAGCCCAGTCTTTTCTGATCGTGAAGGTGTCTGTGAGGAGCAGTGCCGAGAAGACCGGGACTGCGTGGCAGAAGAGAAGTGCGTCAGCAATGGCTGTGGCCACGTGTGCTCACCAGCCCCACAAGCAGTAAGGCTGAGTGCCCTGCTTGAATTCCTGGGCTTAAAAGGACTATGCACTTGGTCCTTCCCAACCTTTCAACAAATGTTCAATAGTAATTTATCTTGAGTATAGTTTTGAATGTTTTCAACATAAAACATTCC
Source organism: Aepyceros melampus (assembly GCA_006408695.1). Taxonomy (NCBI): domain Eukaryota; kingdom Metazoa; phylum Chordata; class Mammalia; order Artiodactyla; family Bovidae; genus Aepyceros; species Aepyceros melampus. The sequence continues at coordinate 92,998 of SJXQ01000340.1, read as the reverse complement.
AAGGATGGGGTGTTCTTTGAACTCCTTTCTCACGGTACCATTTGTATTCAGTCCTCATTTCTTTCCAGCGCAGTCACTTTACCACTCCTCAAATATATATCTATGGTGGGAAATCAAGACTCTACAACCAAAGCTATAGAAACAAATGAATGGTACCCATACTCCCTTTGCCCAGAGAAAGATCACTGTTGGTCATTCCACACTTACTCTGTCCATGTATATGGACATGTTGGTGATTGTACATTTTTAACTCATTACGATATTTAGCCATCCCTCGGTGCATTTCATTTTTAACTTTTTATTATGGGAAATCTATGTACAAAGCAGAGAGATTGGTATAATGATACACCATGTACCCGTTACCTAACCTTTATCAGCCTGTGGTCATTCTTCCTCCATGTCTAATCCCACCCACTTCCCCCATCCCTGTTATTTTCAGATTCCAGGCATTATTTTGTCACTTTATACATGTATTCTACATGTACCTCTAAAAGAGAGGTGTAAGGTTTATCTTACCTGTTTGGTTGTTATTTTATTTACTGTTGTAGATGTATTTGTTAGACACATAGTCTTTCATTAAATAACCTATTTTATTTCTGCAACCTATCTCTTTCCCTCTCTCTTATTATATGTTCTGAATTTAGAAAGCTTTATATTTTTTGTTCTAATAGTTACCTTATATCAATACCTTAGACTAGTAGCCATGGTGCCCACCCTTTTTTATTATTGCCTATAGATTTCTTACTATGAGTAATAGTCACAATAAAATTAGCTCATTTCCTTCCTTCCTTCCTCCCCACTTCCCTATCCCCAGCAGTTAAGTTTAAGCAATATCCTTGCATTTGCACTGAATCATGTTAAGGTATTTATCAAGCTTACTCTGCTTTTCTATGTTCTTTCCTTTGTCCTTGCTGATATTTAATAGATATATTGTTACAGCCTATAGAGGGTTCATAAGCTCTCTTCATAGAACATTATTGAGTCTTAATTCTTCTGTAAGTATGTATTTAATGACCTTACTTGTCTCAATTTTCCTCTCTCTCCACTACTTTAGTTGGCTGACAGNCCAATTAAAATAAAGAAAAAAGAAAAAAATATAAATACAAGAAAAGATTTTAAAAAATAAAGAGAAAGGAAACACACACACACACACACACACACAAAAGAACCCTGAGAAATAGTTGCTATTACTATGCAATTTACAAGATAAAAAAGAATTTGTGCTTGGAGACATTAATGACTGGCCCATGGCACAGAATAATTAGAAATAGCCAGGACTTGAATACAGTTTTCTTATTTTTTCAGGCTCCAAAGTCTGTGCTATTAATTACTAGCTCTTCTTTCTCATTCTCTTGTGAAAGTTAGACCAATATCATTTTTGTAACTGACTAGATACCAGCAACTCAACTTTCTATTACAAGAAATAAAGGTTTAGATAAATTTGATCCAAGACATCTGATGGTTTGGATTAATAACTATATGGATCAGCATGGGTTAGGTTTTGATGTAGTTACATATAAGCCTCAAACCTCAGGGGTTCAGCATAAAAGCAGATTTGTTGCCCATGTGCCTTGCCTGACAGCTCACAAGAACTTAGCTCTATCACTGTACAGGAATCTGTGATCACAGTGGCACTAGTATCTTCTTACTTCCTTGCACATTTCATTGGCCAAAGCGAGGACTTTGTCAACCCCAATGGGAAGTTCAGTTCAGTTCAGATCAGTCGCTCAGTTGTGTCTGACTCTTTGCGACCCCATGGACTGCAGCACGCCAGCCTTCTCAGTCCATCACCAACTCCCAGAGCTTCCAATGGGAAGATACAACTTAAATTCTCCAAAGGTGTCGAGTTATTTCAGTCCTACTACATGTGTGCCTAGAAGCTTGATTTCTAGCCCTTTGTTCACTGAGTGTTTCTCAATTTGAGACTGCAATAAATAGAACCCTCCTGCCTATGCAGGAGATGCAAGAGATTCGGGTTCGATCCCTGGGTTGGGAAGATGGCCTAGAGGAGGAAATGCCTACCCACTCCAGTATTCTTGCCTGGAGAATCCCATGGACAGAGGAGCCTGGCAGGCCCTAGTCCATGGGGTATAAAGAGTCAGACATGACTAAGTGGCTGAGCACACACAAGGATACATTTGTATTGGTTGGACAACAGTGTATTTCCATTTTTCACCTAATGTCATTAATTGTTCCTTAGGGATCACACTTTGTCTGAACCAGCCTCCTTTCTCTTTTGAATCTACATCCTATAAATGTCATAGGATATCTAAATACACAAAAAGATACCCCGGTATCTTTTTCATCCAATTGGAGTTTACTTCAAAGATGTCTTCAAATCATATGATTTAATTTTTTGTTATTAATAATATCACAGTATTTAAATTTCAACTATGTTTAAAATTTTTTGCTCTAGATTCCCAGCATATTCAGAAGAGACTTTCTTTTTGCATTTGAGATAAGCCAGTGATGGTGATATCAATGTCGTGACCAAGTTTAAAAGACAACTTGAGGGGCAGTTGGGACAAGGCTCAGGTGTCCCTTTGTGTTCATCAGGCCACAGTGGGTAGATGTACACAGGGACACGTTTTAGGCAAGTCAGCTTGTCCTTGTTAGACAGTATGACTTCTGGAGGATTGGAAAAGTAAGCATTAATATTTAAAATATATGAGTTTTTTTGGTAATGCCACAGGGCATGCAAGATCTTATTTCCCTCACCAGGGATCAAGCATGGAGTCTTAACCACTGGACCACCAAGGAATCCCTAAAAAATCTGTTTTATTTTATTTTTGTTATGTTTTCTTTTACATTTACTGTTTATGTCTTAAATCCTTTATTGGGGTCTGATTGGCATTAAAAGCTGTATATATCAATATTTAATATAAATAACTTGATGAGTTTGGAGACAAGTATACACCCATGAAACCATTACCACAATCTATGTCATAAACATATCTGTTACCTCCAAAAGTTTTTTACCACCATCTTTATTTATTATTTTTTATGATAAGAACATTTAACAAAAGATCTATCTTCTTAGCAAATTTTAAGTATATAATATAGTACAGTTACCCTCTGGAACAGTGAGAAATGACTGTTTGTTGTTTAAGCCTCCAGTTTATGGTACTTTGTTATAGCATCCTGAACTAAGACAACCATGTTTTCTTTATCCATTCATCCTAATGGTTGTGAGGTGACACCTCTCTGTGGTATGGATCTACTTTTCCCTGATGATAAGTGATATTGAACACATTTTCATGTGCCTCTTGGCCATCTGTATGTTTTCTTTGGAGAAATGTCTAAGTTCTTTGCCATTTTTAATTGAATTATTTGTGGGTTTATTTATTTATTTTTGCTATTGAGTTGAGTTCCTTCTATATTTTGGATATTAACTGTTTATCGGATACATGGTTTGCAAATATTTTTTCCCACCTGTAGGTTGTCTTTTCACTGTATTGTTTCCTTTGCTGTGCAAAGGCTTTTTAGTTTGATGTAATCCTACTTATTTATTTTGCTTTAGTTGCATAGGCTTTTGATGTCCTAGCCAAGAAAATCATTGCTGAGACCAATGCAAAGAAGCTCTTTCCCTGTGTTTTCTTTTAGGAGTTTTACAGTTTCAAGTCTTGTTGTTCAGTTGCTAAGTTGTGTCCGACACTTTGTGACTCCATGGGCTGCAGCATACCAGGCTTCCCTGTCCCTCACCATCTTCCAAAGTTTGCCCAAGTTCATGTCCATTGAATTGGTGATGCCATCCAACCATCTCATCCTCTGTTCAGGTCTTACATTTAAGTCTTTAATCCACGTTGACTTTACTTTTGTGTATGGTGCAATAGAAGGGTCTAATTTCATTCTTTTGCATGTAGATATTCATTTTCCCCAACATCACTTATTAAAGATACTATCCTTTCTCCATGTGTATTCTTAGCACCCTCTGGAAGATCAGTTGACTATGTAGTTGTGGATTTATTTCTGGCATCCATATTCTGTTTCATTGGTTTATATATCTGTTTTTATGGTCATGTGATACTGTTTTGATTACTGTAGCTTGTAATATACTATGAAATCAGGAGGCCTGTTGCATCCAGCTTTGTTCCTCTTGCTCATAATTGTTTGGGCTATGTGTAGTCTTTGGTGTTCCATATGAATTTTAGGATTGTTTTTTACTATCTCTGTAAAAATTGCTATTAGGATTTTTAATAGTGATTGCATTGAATCTGTATATGGCTTTGGATTATATGGACATTTTAGTCCATGAACACGAGATATTGTTGCATTTATTTGTATCTGCTCTAATTTCTGTCATCAGTATTTTATAGTTTTCCTTGTACAAGCTATTTGCCTCCTTGGTTAAGTGTACTCCTAAGTATTATTCTTTTTTGATAACAAAAGTAATACAAGTTCATTGTTGAAATTTAGGGAAATATGGCAAAAAAAAAGTTGTAAAAAGGAAAAATCACTAATGATTACCAGTGAGATCCCATTAAAATAATAATCACTTTCAATGTTTAGAAAGAAACATAGTTCTTTTATATGCTCTTCTAACCACCCCCACCCTCCTAACAAAGCAGTCCCCCTTTGTGTTCTAGAGTGCTGTGCTGTGCTGTGTTTGGTCGCTCAGTCGTGTCCAACTCTTTGTGACCCCATAGACTATAGCAGCCAAGCTCCTCTGTCCACGGGGATTCTCCATGCAAGAATACTGGAGTGGGTTGCCATGCCCTCCTCCAGGGGATCTTCCCAACCCAGAAATTGAACCGAGGTCTGCTGCTTTGCAGGCGGATTCTTTACCACTTGAGATACCAGAGAAGCCCATGTGCTAGAGTACTAACGTGTAATATTTCTTTAAGATACTTACTGAAATCTGTAGTTGTATATTTATTTGTGTATTTGTATGTCGAATACATCTGTTGCAGCAGTGTCAATGCCACAGATCAAGTTTATGGCTGAGTAGTATTCCACTGTACCATATATGGTACCATATACCATATCTTCTTTATCCATTCATCTGTCTATAGACACTTAGGTTGCTTCGATGTCTTGCCTATTATAAGTAGTGCTGCTGTGAACACTGGAGGTACATGTATCTTTTCAAATTAGGGTTTTTGTCTTTTCCAGATATATGCCCAGGAATGGGATTGCTGGATTGTATGGCAACTTTATTTTTTAAGGAAACCTCCATACTGTTCTCCACAGTGGGGGCTCCAATTTACTTTCCCAATAACAGTGTAGGAGGGTTCCTTTTCCTCCACACCCTTTGTAGCATTTCTTATTTGTAGACTTTTTGATGGGGCTTCCTAAGTGGTTCAGTGGTAAAGAATCTGCCTGCCAAGAAGAGATGCAGGTTTGATCCCTGGGTCAGGAATATCCCACGGTGAAGGAAATGGCAATCCACTGCAGCATTCTTGCCTGGGAAATCCCATGGACAGAGGAACCTTGTGGGTTACAGTCCATGGGGTCTCAAAGAGTTGGACACGATTTAGTGACTAAACAACAATAGCAACAGACTCTTTGATAATGGCTGTTCTGACCAGCATGAGGTGGTGTCTCATTCTAAATTTGACTTGTATTTTTCCTAATAATGAGCAATGTTGGGCATTTTTTCATGTGCCTGTTGTCCATCTGTATGTTTTCTTTGGAGAAATGCTCTGGCAATGTGGGTTCTTTTGTGGGTCAATATAAATTTTAGGATTATTTGTTCTAGTTCCATAAAAGAATGTCATGAGTATTTTGATAGAGATTGCATCAAATCTGTGGATTTCTTTGTGTAGTATGGACAAACTAAGAATATTGAGTCTTCCAGTGTAAGGACACGAGGTATCTTTCCATTTCTTTGAATCACCTTCAATTTCCTTCATCAATGTTTTCAATCTTTCACCTCCTTGGTTAAGTTTATTCCTAGGTATTTTACTGATATTTTATTTTTTGATGCTTTTTTTCCCCAAAGTAACCATCTTCTTGAGGCAATTGTAAATAAGATTTTTTTTTTTGGTTTCTCTGTCTGCTATTTCACTATTAGTGTATAGAAATGCAATAGAGGGCCTTCCCTGGCAGTCCAGTGGTTTAGACCTTGTACTTCCAATGCAGGAGACACAGGTCTGACCATTGTTAGGGAACTAAGATCTCACATAGTGCTGGACATGGCAAAAAAATGTATCAGATTTCTGAATATTACTCTTTGCTGATTTATTAGTTCTAATAGTTTTGGTGTGGAAACTTTAAGATTCTCTCTTTATTCTGTCCAAGTCTTTTCCTGCTTATTTGTGAGCACTCTTTACATATTAAGGTTATTGATCCTTGTCTTTCACATATATTACAGTTTTTCACCAAATTTGTTACTTCTCTTATTCTTATTTATGGTCTTGTTGAGGTAAATAAATTTAAAATTTCAATGTAGTCAAAACTACCATTCTTTTCCTTTATAGCTTCTACCAAATTATGCTTTAAGAATTATTCCTTCCCCTGGGATTAAATAGTCACCTTAATGCTGTGTAGCTTATTTCCCCCTAATGGTTAAACAGTTCACATTTAACTATTTATTTCATAGGATATTTATAATGGTGTAGAGGAGGAACAATAATTTTCCCTCTACTCTTCTAGATTCTTGGCTGAGACTCTCCTGCAATAAAAAACAGATTAAAAGGAGAAAAACAAGCAATTTTAATTATGTATGCACATGTTTACATACAGGAGCCCTAGAAAGATATGAGTCTCAGAAAGGCAGCCCGGCACTTCAGGCTTATGTACCATCCTGGGCTAAGGAAAGGGACACTGCTCTGGGGCTTCAAAGGGGAAGAAGGCCACTCACAGGAAGGTGGGAAGAGGAAATCTATAGTGAATAGAAATTTCCCTGCCATGTAGCAAAGTGTCTCAGATGAAAATAATGATCTCTAGTAATAGCTCTCTTCCTGGCTCAGACTCCTTTCTAATGTAAATATCTCTTACAATAGGGTAGCTGCTACTCTGCTTTCAGAACTTTTCATGTGTCTGCAGTTTCTGAAAATAATCAGCTCAAAATAATCCTCAACAAAGAGTCACATTTTGGGGTGGCATATTCTTCTGCTCTTCAATGGCATATAGTGTAGGACATTTATTCACTTTATTTTTTCCCCATTTTTAACCAATTCTGCCAACTCCGTCCAAACTCCTTACTAGCTTAGATTTCAAACCCCTCTTGGTAAAATCTTAATTTATCCCTAATATTCTAAAGTTTTACTTGTGAATTGCGAGTTTCTTTTAAAATTGTATTTTCCAACTTGTAATTGCAGACATATGGGATACTCTAAATCCTATACATTTGTTTTGTAGCCACCTCATTGAATTCTCTTGAGTTCTTATAGTTGATTCTCCTTAATGTCTAAGTAGGGTATGATAACATCTACAAATATGACCGTTTTGTCTCCCTCTTCCCAGTATTACCTTCATTTTTCTTATTGCTATTTGTATATCTATGAATAATTAATTATACAGAATTGGGATTATACAGAACACAGAATTTACATACATGGCATATCTTCATTTAATATAGTGTGAACATTTCCTCATTGGTACCTTATTACTTTAAGAAAACCCTAAGTTTAATACTTGCATAAAATTTCTATTGTATGATATACAATATAATTTAAGAACTTTGAGAGGGCTTTTTTAAATTTATTTAACTTTTGACTTTGAAATAATTTCAGATGTACAAAAATTTGCAAAATAGTACAAAGGATTCTCATATTCCCTCCATCCAGTTTCCTCAAATGTTAGCATCTTACATAATCATAGTAAAAGTGTCAAAACCGGAAATTAGCATTGATACAATATTATTAAGAAATCTACATATCTTATACAGATGCTTCAATTGTTACACTAATATTTTCCTTTTCTGGTGTGAATGAATGAACATGTGTGCATGCTTAGTCATGTCCGACTCTTTGCAACCCTATGAACTGTAGCCCACCAGTCTCCTCTGTCCATGGGATTCTCCAGCTAAGAATACTGGAATGGGTTGCCATGCCCTCCTCCAGGGGATTTTCCTGACTCAAGAGTCGAACCCTCCCCTCTCCTGCATTGCAGAAGATTGTTTATCACTGGACCATTGGGGTTTTTCTTTTTTGGTCTAGGATCCAATCCAAGATCACATATGGCATGAAGTTTTCATGTCTCCCTCGTCTTCTATAACCTGGGATGGTCCTTTAGTCTTTATTTTCACTGTTTCTGAAACTTTGAAGAGAACTATCCACTCTTTTGTAGAATGTCATTGAATTTGGGTTTGCCTGAGGTTTCCTTTATTAAACTCGTATTTTGCATTTAAGGCAAGAATATGCAGAAGTGGTATTGTGCCCTTTTAGGGCATCATATCAGGAGGTGGGTGATGGTGATATGTCCCATGCTGATCATGTTAACTTTGATCATTGTTTGCTAGCTTTTTTCACTGTAAAGTTACTTCTTTTCCCTTAGTAATTCTAAGTAGCTTCTGGTAAAATATTTTGAGACTATGTAAATATTCTGTTGTTCATCATACTTTCATGTACTAATTTGAGCATCTCCTATTGATTCTTCTTGAAAACTGTGATGTCTGCCAAATGGTGATTTTCTATTTTCATTATTCTGCCTATATTTATGAGTTGAAAGAGCTTTTCTTTCTACCTCATTTATTCATTCCATCAAGTATTAATTATTTTATACTTTGGGTTGTACTCCAAAACTACTTTATTTTGTTGCTCAGATTGTTCCAGCTTTAACCATTGACTCCTGTTTCAGGTTGGCTCTTAAATTCCTTTGGCATGTCTTCATCCTTTTATCCCTTAAATAGTTGCTACTTTCTCGTATATAAGATGCTTCAGGCACATCCTGTACATTTACTGCCCCAGTCCATTTCTCCAAAAAGAATGATATTCAGAAATCAAGATCTGGGCACTAAGCGTAGTCATTGCCATTGGAGTCATTGTTTCTAGGTCCTCTCAGTAGACAGAACTAGAAAGTTCACATGTGTATACACAGACTCACATATATACATATTCAGATGTATATTGTATGTCCTGCTAAGAATATATCTTTATAATCACATTTTATTAAGAATGATTATTAAGAACTCATGTGGATTTTAACATGCCCTATTAACATCTATCAAAATGGTCATATGGCTTGGATTCTGATGTGATGAATACTAATCATAGAACTTTCTAATGAATATCTAAAATAAAACCTACCTAGTCCTAGTAAACTAGTCTTAAAAATTATTATTTTTCAGGAATTGCTTTGCGATATTTCTTTTAGAATTTATGCTTCTATATTCACAAGTTAGATTTTTAGTTCTCATTTTTGATGGTTTGTTAGGTTTGGATATAAAAGTTAAGGTGGTTATATTAATTTCCAATGGTTGCTGTAACAAGTTATCACAAACTGCGTGGCTTGAAACAACAGAAATTTATTGTCCCACAGTTCAGAAGGCCGGAAATCTGAAATGAAGGTATAGATATGGTTGGTTCCTTCTAGAGGCTCTACAGGGGAATTGGTTCCATGCCTCTCTCTGTTAGCTTCCGGGGATTGTCAGCAATTCTTGGCATTTCTTAACTTGCAGATGCATCGCTCCACTCTCTGCCTTCATCTCCAGGTGGCTTTCCCTGTGTGTCTCTCTGTGTCCTCTTGTCTTCTCACAAGGACAGCCACTGTATTTAGGACTCACCGTAAATCCAGAATGGTTTCATCTTGAGATCCTTAACTAATTATAACTGCAAAAACTCTATTGCCAGATAAAATCACAGTCTTAGGTTCCGAGTGAACATGAATTGGGGTTGGTATGGGGTGGGTGCAGCACTATTCAACCCACTACATGGCCCAGGAAAATTAAGTGGATAAAAATTTTTATTTTATTTTTTTGCAACTTGGAACAAGTGTTTCCTTGTAGTCATGGTAGCCTAAAAGCTAGGTGTGAGGTTCTTACACACAACATTTCTCACTTTAAATCACTGATGCTTGCATTTACCATAGTCTAATCTTTGACATTCTTTTGTTGTTTAGACTATTTAGTGACTCAACCATCTTCATAGCTTTTCCCTTGGTTAATTGTATTTTCTCATATATAAATCTATAAATCACATGTAATCATGTCATTCAAAAGTGTTTCTGTTAATCAATGCAGCAGGGTATGTGTATGATATAGAGAGATAAGGTTATAAATATTGGCATCTGGCAATAAGCTGACATCTGGCGTGGAGTACCACCAGATACTTCTTATTAATTGATTTATCTTCATAATTGGTTTATGCATACTACATAAATACCCTTTTATTTTTATTAAAAAATTAACCATACATTTGTGATGGCTTTAATATGGATTAAACTCTAATCAGCTCACATCATATTAAAGACCTGCCATTCTCACCATATGCCATAGAAAGGCAGCCTCAACTGTTAGTCCCGCTAGTGTCCCCAGAGGGGCCATTCAAACTTGCAAGATGAGTTAAATTTCAATGGGCATATAAAGTCTTCTGCCAGACCTAGGGAATAACCGAAGATGCCAAGAAGATCAAAGAGTGGGGGTCTGGCAGGATCTGCAAGGAGCCTGTGTGGCAGATGGGGAGGTGGGAAGGAGAGTCAGTGGGCCAAGGTCATTCTGTGTGAGAGGGGAGTGCAAGCCCCACTTTCTCTTGTCAAGACCACACTTGAATGGCCAAAATCTTTTCTGCCCTCAGTTTGGTTTCTATCCAGCCTCATCTGCAACACCAGTGAGGCTTCCTTCACACTAACACTCCCCACCAGAGCATCAGGTCCCAGTTTGTAGCCTTAGCTCTGAACTAGGAAAAACAGGAGAGAAATCTATGACATTTAGAGGCTCATCTGGCCAGTAGGGGTATTTAATCCAACCTCACCCAAGCCCTTCCAAACACAAGAGAACCAGTCAAGATTGAGAAACTGAGTCATGTGCTTTCTTTGGACACCCCCATCTCCACTTTTTAAATAAATACATGGTAGGTGCTCAAGTGAGATTTGCTTTATAGTTCTTGGCACAAAGCTGAGCATGCAGGAATAACTGGCCACCATTTTCTCGAACACCCTACTACCTACTGGTCATCTATCTGAATTATCTCTCTTAATCCTCACAATGAAATCAGATGACACCAACCTCTGAAGTTGCTGTGAGCATTACAAGCTAGAATCCATGCAAATCACTTACCATGCTGCTACTGCTGCTAAGTCGCATCAGTCGTGTCCGACTCTGTGCGACCCCATAGACGGCAGCCCAGCAGGCTCCTCTGTCCCTGGGATTCTCCAGGCAAGAATACTTGAGTGGGTTGCCATTTCCTCTCCAATGCATGAAAGAGAAAAGTGAAAGTGAAGTCGCTCAGCCGTGTCTGACTCTTAGCAATCCCATGGACTGTAGCCTACCAGGCTCTTCTGTCCATGGGGTTCTCCAGGCAAGAGTACTGGAGTGGGTTGCCATTTCCTTCTCTGTAAGTAGCTATTAAGAAACTAATTTTATAGATGAGGAAATGGAAGACCAGAAAGTTTAAAAACTTGTCCAAAGTCACACAGTTAGGAAATCATAGAATTTAAATGGTAGCATGACTTTATCAGGCTCAAAGCCCAGGTCCCCACTGTCCTATGTTAGAGGGAGTTTATTTAACTACTATGAAATAAAAAGCCTCTTTAAAGGCTGTCCATCCAGGAGCACACTGAACTGGTTATCTGGCTACGCAATTTTGCTAGTGAATTTAGTACTTACTTAAAACCACTAAAAATTATTATGGTAAAGTTTCACAGTTTCTAGAGAAAAGGTGATTTCATTTTTGCACAGAGGGAGAAGTAGGGGAGAGGCAAAGAGATGGAGGAGAAGAGAAGCAGAAGCCTGCACTGGCTTGCCACGTGCCTGTTTTTCAAATTAGACATTCTTCCATAAGAGTAATTTGGTGTGTCCTTCTAGGCAGATTTCCATTGCTTGGAAAAGACACAAAAGCCTTTGTTCATCATGAAAAAATTTTCTCCTTCCCACCTACAGTAATTGCCAAGAATGAGCTCTGTTACAGTCATTGTAAAAAAGAATGATGGCCTGTCCCTGCCTAATGCCACGTCTTAAAATCAGGACCAGCTTGAGACACTGCAAAAGCAGCAGTCTCCTGTGTGGGTCAGCGGTGCTGTGGTTTGAGTTGCCTTTTAGATCACTCCTCTCCAGGGAAGGTCCAGGATGCTTCAGCCACTATAAAGAATTGTATGCTTTTAAAAAGGGCCACACACTCCCTTGTGTTTTGGATGCAAAATCTGAACCCTAGAGAGAAGGGAGGATTTGGTCCATGTTATGCAGTAAAGGTGGCAGAAACGAAGGCTTCAAGCAGATCTTCTCACTTCAGTGGGGAAATTGAACCGAATCCAGCCTTATTGAGGAATGCTGAAGAAGGCAACTAGTCATATGTGCTAGATGAACTGTCAGGGGAAACTGGTAAAGAATTGTGAAGAACAAATGTCAAAGGTAGCCTGATAATTATGAAAAACTATATCAGAGAAACTACTGTCGAGGTAACTCCTGAGGTAAATTGAGTATGTGCTGCTTACTAAAAGTAGGGTGGTGAATAGTGACTTTAGCTTTACTTCCATGTCAACAAATCTGAACATCCACTGTAATTTGGAGCTGCTTGCTAGCTCCCTGCATGCATTCAAGGTTTTTGCTTTGCTCAACCATTACGATAAGCTCAGTGTACATTGCAGAATCAGTGTCTTTGGGTCTTGACTTTTTTCTCTTCTTTTCCTCCAACACTTCCAGGCCAGCAAACTGCACTACAGAGGGCCTTTTCACTTCTTGCCTGTTTGTTATTAAGGATCCAACAGTTTTTTTTTTTTTTTCAGGTAGTGAGGGAGTAGTCCTATTGGCAGAAATGAACACAAACTCATCTTCCCCCATTTCCCCGAGCTCTACTGTTCTCTCTGTCCAGTTGTCTGTGAATTGGGAACAGTATAGCTGTTTGATCAAGGTGCCTGCCATCCCTGGCTGGATTACTGGACAACCTTCCCCTACACTAGGATTTTGGGAGGTGAGAACAAGGATGTATGGGCACCAATGTATGCGTGGTAGGCTGAAAAATGGCTCCTTGAGACATCAGGCCCTAACCGCAGGGACTTGGAAATGCTACCTTATTTGAAGACAGAGTCTGTGCAGATGTGATGGGGTTATGGATCTTGAGATGAAGATATTATCTGGGATTACCTGAATGACTCTAAATGTAGTCCCATGTATCCTTATCAGAGGTTTGAACAACCTAAAGGAAAGTAGTGTGAACCAATTGGGTAGGGAATACTGGCCAGAGGACCAGTATTTGCAGGGGAAGATCATGGCTTCAGCTTAGGAGAAGACTGATGAGCTTGAGATGCCTATTAGAGGTCCAGGTAGAGGTGGTGGGTAGGGAACTGGATCTTGGGCAGAGGTCCATCTGTGTGCCATTGAAAGGGTTAGGCATTGATGAAATCACCCTGGGGAGGAAGTGTAGACTGAGGAGAGAGTTCAGAAGCAGCCTCTGGAGTACTCTAATACTGGCTTAGGAAAGCAAAAAAAAAAAAAAAGTGCTTTTAAAAATGCTAAAAATAATAGCAGCTAATCTTTATTAAGGACTTCCTTGATGGCTCAGATGGTAAAGAATCCGTCTGCAATGCAGGAGACCTGGGTTAGTAAGATCCCCTGGAGAAGGGAAAGGCTACCCACTCTAGTATTCTGGCCTGGAGAATTCCATGAACAGAGGAGCCTAGTGGGCTATTAGAAATTAATTTGTACAGAGCCCTGTTGTAAAGATTTTACTTGTTTTTTGTTTAATTAATTAATTAATTTGTTTCTGTTGTTAGTTAAGGCTGGTGGCATCCTTTTAGTTGCAGCCTGTGAACTCTTGGTTGCAGAATGTGGGATCTAGTTCCCCAACCAGGGATGGAACCCAGGCCTCCTGCATTGGGAGTGCGGAGTCTCAGCCACTGGATCAACAGGGAAGTCCCATGGTTTTTGACTGCCGAAAGCTTTCAAGCCTCATTCATCCTTCTTTCCCTTTGGCCTGGTATCTGAGCAAGTCTGATGATCTGTCCTGGTGTGCATGTGTTTTAAGTCACTTCAGTCACATCCAGCTCTTTGTGACCCCATGGACTGTCGCCCACCAGGCTCCTCTGTCCATGGGATTCTCCAGGCAAGAATACTGGAGTAGGTTGCCATGCCTTTCTCCAGGACTGTCCTGGCACCACTGGGAATTTCAAACCATGAAAGGCCCAGCTCCCCCCAACACACAAATATCCATTGCAGCTCCATCCCCTCACCACAGTAAATATCTGAAGCCATCCACCACCACCTCGCTGCTATTTTTCCCTAAACTGAACCTCAGCTATTCACCTTGGGGGATCCAGTAAGAAATTGTGGTGCCATTACTGAAAGATGGAGGGATGGATGCTTAATCTTCTCCTGTAAATGATAACCTGGCTTGCAATAGAACCCTAACATATTACCATTGACCTAGATGATCCATTTCCACCCTGCTTATCCAGTGCTGTCTCCGACCCCTTCTCCTTTCCCCTTCCTTGTTCTTGCTGCTCCTTAGACAACCTAAGCTCATTTCTGACTTGCCATTTTTATCATCTGTTCCCTCTGCCTGAAATGTTTCTCGCTCTGGCCCTGTCTTTGTGTGGCTTCCTCCTTCTCTTCATTCACCTCTCAACTCAAAGGTTATCTGTTGACGGATGCTTTCTCTGGCCACCCTAACTCCAGTGCTATTTTGTCTTTATAGTCACTTTGTTACTCTGTCTTCCAAGTCATTTTCATTATTTGATGATATTTCCATTATGCCTATGTGCTTACTTCTGACTGTCCTTCTTCCTTGATAGAATGAAAATCCCCCTGGATTTTGGAGATGTACACACTGCTATATTTAAAATGGAAAACCACAATCACAGAAAACTAACCAACCCGATCACATGGATCACAGCCTTGTCTAACTCAATGAAACTATGAGCCATGCCATGTAGGGCCACCCAAGACAGACAGGTCATCATGGAGAGTTCTGACAAAACATGGTCCACTGGAGAATGGAATAGCAAACCACTTCAGTATTCTTGCCTTGAGAATCCCATGAACAGTATGAAAAGGCAAAAAGATAGGGCACTGAACCACAGCATCAATCCATTCTCGCCCAAACTCCTTTCCCATCCAAGCTGCCACATAACATTGAACAGAGTTCCCTGTGCTATGGACCTATACAGTAGGTCCATGTTCAGTTCAGTCACTCGGTCATGTCCGACTCTTTGCGACCCCATGGACTGCAGCATGCCAGGCTTCCCTGTCCATCACCAACTCCCAAAGCTTGCTCAAACTCATGTCCATTGAGTCCATGATGCCTTCCTACCATCTCATCCTCTGTCATCCTTCTCTTCCATCTGCCCATCATCCATCTCATCCTTCTTCTCCTGCCTTCAATCTTTCCCAGTATCAGCATCTTTTTCAGTGAGTCAGCACTTTGCACCATGTGACAATCATGAAGTGGAGCTTCAGCTTCAGCAGCAGTCCTTCCAATGAGTATTCAGGGTTGATTTCCTTTAGGATTGACTGGTTTGATCAGTCCCTTTGCTGTGCACCTGAAACTATCACAACATTGTTAATTGGTTATACCCCAATACAAAATAAAAAGTTTAAAAACAAAATAAATCCCATGGGATCAGGGACCATGTCTGTTTCATTCATCACAATAGTCCCAACATCCAACATAGGGCTTTGCACACAGTAGAACCTTAAGAAGTGTTTCTTAAATTAATAAGGAATTTAAAAACTGCAGATGAGTGGTGAACAGAACCCCAAAGAGAGAAAAATAGTAGAAAGTTGGGAGCTTGATGATAATCATTCTGTGAAGTAACAGTATTAGAATGTCCGGGAATCCACGAAGAACAGAAGTCAGTGCTGTGAACGGGACTTAAGGCAGCCATTCTCTGACATGCTGTGGTCCAACACATTCTGTCTGTCATCATTTTCACTCACTCATGTTCAGTCCTATCTCCATCTCTCTCTCTCCGTCATATTGCTGCATCTAATAGGGAGCCTCAGTGAGGCCCTGGCAGCTATATATTTCTTTGTTCCTGAAAGCACCTGCATTACTGTGCATGGGACTATTCCAATTCCTCTGCATCTTCAAAATCTCTCCAGTTTGTGCCAATCTATACTATGCTGCTGGGTGTCAGCATGCCCAGAAATCTTGGTCGCCATCCCTTTCTTGGAGGCATCTGTCTTCTGAAAGCTTCTACCACAGCAGAATTCTAATGTCTATGGCAATCCCTGAAATGGTTACTGGGGCATGGCTCAGAGGCTCCAGCCAAGCTGAGAAAGGCAACCCAAGAAGGTGTGTGACAGATGACAGATTGCTGCTGCTGAGTTGGTCTTGAGTTCTGGGCCAGCCCTTGGTGCTGAGTAATAAGTATCAGGTGTCCCCATCTGCATCAAAGGAATGGTGACACATATGCACACTCATCCATAGGCTGTCCAGAGCTGAACGTCCGCCTGCATCGGGCTACCTTCCCATCAGCTGCTTGCTCAGGGGTGAATAAACAGAGTGGCTGGCTCTGCTCAAAGCAGATAGTTCACGGTGAAGGTGGGAGAGTGTTGGGCTCTCTGTGCTGAAAGGGACTTCAAGCTACCTTCAGAACAGCTACCACACAGTGTCTTGGTGTTCACCATCCATTTAAAGGGACATTTATTTTTTCATTCAGTGTTTATTACATTCACAACTTTTAATCACACATTGTTCTTTACCTATTGTGGCCTTGTTACGAGTATATATTTTTATTCTTTTTTATATTGCTGCATAGGCACTTTTTATTACACATAATGTATAAGCCTATCATTGTGAAGGCTGTGTGCTATTCTATCTATTCATAGAATTGTGGTTTCAACCAAGGGCAATATTGTCCCCTAAGGGATATCTGGTGATATTATTTTAATTGATGCATAATTGACACAACATTATATTAGTTTTGGTGTATAATATAATGATCCAATATTTGTATACACTGCAAAGTGATTACCACAATTAGTATAATTACCAGCCACCACCACAAAAAGTTATGACATTTTTTTCTTTTCTTTTTTCTTGTGAGGAGGACTTTTAAGATTTAATATCTTAGCAATTTTCAAACATGTAAAACAGCATTATTAACTATAGCCACTATGCTGTACATGACATCCTCATGACATCTATTTTATAAAAAAGTTGGTACTTAAAAAATTATTTATTTATTTTGAAAATTTGATATATTTAAAATATTTTAAAAAAATTTTTTGGTTGCACTGCAAGGCATGTGAGATCTTAGTTCCCAGATCAGGGATTGAATCTGTGCCTCTTGTAGTGAAAGCATGGACCACCAGGGAAGTCCTAGAAGTTTGTATCTTTTGAAAGGGGTGAAGGGGGTCAGTTATGAAATAAAAAGGCATCACTTTGGATGCAAACAATGAGGAGAACCTGGGGCCAGGAAACCCTTACTCCAGAATAGCTTTCCCACTGTCCTAGCAAGAGGGTCTGGGAGCCCCCTGGACAGCCCTGTTAAACCACAGGTCTATAGATGAGGTTGTTGGGAGGCAGGTTGAAATCTGATAGGGGAAGAGAAGGCAGGGAAGTGGAGGTGTATAGTACCCATTGTTGGGTACTATACAATGGTACCCAACAATGAATTATTCAGTGGAAATAATTCCCTTTGAGGTTGCTGTCCCCCTTTGCCTTGATGGAAATGAATTGTTATGGTCATCCTAATGGCACAAGCTGCACGTTTCTGTTTTCAGGGTTGAGTAGTAGCACCATGATGGTGTGATCACTCATCCAGAGCCAGACATTCTGGAATGTGACGTCAAGTGGGCCTTAAGAAGCATCACCATGAACAAAGCTAGTGGAGGTGACGGAATTCCAGCTGAACTGTTTCAAATCTTAAAAAAATGATGCTGTGAAAGTGCTCCACTCAATATGCCAGCAAATTTGGAAAATTCAGCAGTGGCTATAGGACTGGAAAAGGTCAGTTTTCATTCCAATCCCAAAGAAAGACAATGCCAAAGAATGTTAAAACTACCACATAATTACACTCATCTCACACGCTAGCAAAGTAATGCTCAAAATTCTCCAAACTAGGCTTCAACAGTAAGTGAAATGTGCACTTCGAGATGTTCATGCTGGATTTAGAAAAGGCAGAGGAACCAGAGATCATATTGCCAACATCGGTTGGCAAAAGAACTCCAGAAAAACATCTACTTCTGCTTTATTGACTATGCCAAAGCCTTTGACTGTGTGGATTACCACAAACTTTGGTAAATTCATAAAGAGTTGGGAATACCAGACCACCTGACCTCCTGAGAAATCTGTATGTAGGTGAAGAAACAACAGTTAGAGCAGACATGGAACAACAGACTGGTACCAAATTGGGAATGGAGTAAATCAAGGCTGTATATTGTCACCTTGCTTATTTAACTTATTGCAGAGTACATCATGCTAAATGCCAGGCTGGATGAAGCACAAGCTGGAATCAAGATTGCCAGGAGAAATATCAATAGCCTCAGATATGCAGATGATGCAGCCCTTATGGCAGAAAGCAAAGAGCCTCTTGATGAAAGTAAAAGAGGAGAGTGAAAAAGTTGGCTTAAAACTCAACATTTAGGAAACTAAGATCATAGCATCTGCTCCCATCACTTCATGGCAAGTAGGTGGGGAAACAATGGAAACAGTGAGAGACTTTATTTCTTTGGGCTCCAAAACCAGTGCAGATGGTGACTGCAGCTATGAAATTAAAAGACACTTGTTCCTTGGAAGAAAAGCTATGACAAACCTAAACAGCATATTAAAAAAAAAAAAAAAAAAAAAAACAGAGACATTGCCAACAAAAGTCAGTTTAGTCAAAGCTATGGTTTTCCCAGTGGTCATGTATGGATGTGAAAGTTGGACCATAAAGAAGGGTAAGCACCAAAGAATTGATGCTTTTGAACTGTGGTGTTGGAGAAGACTCTTGAGAGTCTCCTAGACTGCAAGGAGATCCAAGTAGTCCAACCTAAAGGAAATTAGTTCTGAATATTCATTGGAAAGACTGATGCTGAAGCTCCAATATTTTGGCCACCTGGTGCAAAGAACTGACTCCTTAGAGAAGACCCTGATGCTGGGAAAGATAGAAGGCAGGAGGAGAAGAGGATGACAGAGGATGAGATGGTTGCATGGCATCACCAACTCAAGTGAGTTTGAGTAAACTCTGGGAGTTGGTGATAGACAGGGACGCCTGGCATGCTCCAGTCCATGGAGTCACAAAGAGTCAGACACTGCTGAGTGAATGAACTGACTGACTGACTGACTGAGGAGCTCCACGGAGAAGCAAGACCGCCAGTGGGCACATCTCTCGGACCACTGACCATCAGTCTCCTCCTGTCTTTTTCCCCCTGAGGGTTTGGCAGACTTGGTATCACACTGTGACCTATGTAAAAAGAGCCCCACACTGGTCCCTGAGCTTCAGTGGCCTCACTTTGAGGAGGAGACAGTGGGATCAAGGAGATGTGACTACACAGAGCAGGTGGCCACCTTCTAGATTACACAGTAGATAGATACCTGGGAAGTGGGAATTCCTTGCCTAAATGGCCACAAGCCCATCTCCAGAGCCTTCACATTCTCCTTTTTGGTGTCTGTCTACCCAGGGACACACATGTCTTTTATGTGTGTACCAGTGTGCCTGAGTGGTGGCCAAGAGGTAGCCTTTGGCTATTCGGAGTGAATGGGGATAGAATTTAGAAGCATGAGCTAGTAAGTGTCCGTGAGCATGTATGCAGCCCCTCCAGTGAGGAGTGAGCCAGAGTGAGAAGGGAAGGGACTAGGTGGTGGGTCAGTTGCTAAGGGCTGGTATTCTACATTGAGGTGTAGAACTTTGAGTCAGAGAATTTAACATTTGAACCTGGCTTTCCAGGTTGTTTTGAGGGTATATTTGTTGAGGTAGAAGGACGGGATATTTGGTTATTGCAAAGCTTTCAGAAGGAAACAGGAGAAAATCTTCACGGTCTCCGATTAGGCAAAAATTGCTTAGATATGATTTTTTTAAAAGCAAGCACAATCTATAAAAGATAAAAGTTACAAATTGGACCTTATCAAAACTAAAAACTTATGCACTTTAGAAAAATTATTTTAAAAAGGAAAGATAGCTTACAGAATCGGAGACAATATTGGCCGATATTATGTCTGATGAGGAACTTGTACCCAAAATACAAACAGGACTCTTACAATTCAATAATAATAAGACAAACCAATGGATTCAATTAGAAATTCAGCATAGAACATTTATGAATGAATAAAGAGTCGGACTCGACTGAGTGACTAACACTACTGCTAATAGTAAGCACATGAGAAGGTATTCAACATCATTAGTCATTAGGGGAAAGTAAATCAAAACATAATGATATATACTTCACACACACTAGGATGGCTGTAGTTTTTTAAGATGGAAAATAACATGTTGATGAGGATGTGGAGAAATTGGAACCTCCATACCTGTTGGTGGGAATGTAAAGTGGTCCAGCCGCTTTGGAAAACAGTGTGGCAGTTCCTCAAAAGGTTAAACATATACCCAGCAATTCCACTCCTAAGTATATATCCAAAAGAATTGAAAGTAAACAAAAACTTGTACCCAAACATTCACAGCAGCATTATTCATAATATATGACAAGTGAAAACAACCTAAATATCCATCAACTGATGATGGATAAACACAAGGTTGTATAGCCATACAACTGGATATTATTCCTCCATAAAAAAGAGTGAAATACCAGTGTGTGCTCTGACATGGATGAACCTTGAAAGCACGAAGCTAGATGAAAAGTCAGTCACAAAATGCTACATATTGCGTGATTCCATTTATATGAAATATCCAGAACAGGCAAATCCATGGAGACAGAAAGTAGATTAGTGATTGTTTAAGTTTAGGGGAAGGTTGGCATAAGTAGTGAACGACCAGGCCAGAGAGCTCTCTTTGCAGTGGAAGAGATGTTCTAACACTGGAAGTGATGATCACTGCAAAAATATAAATTTGCTAAAAAATTATTGAATTGTGCATTTAAAATGGAGGATTTTATAGTATTTAAATTACATTTCAATGAAGCTGTTAAAAAATAAAACCTGAAACCATAGGCTTGCCTAGAATGCGGTAAAATTGAGAAACAGGGGCCTTGCTGCCCAGCAGTTCACAATTTAGAATCTCTAATTCTAATGCTAATCTCATTTTTTTGTTTGTTTTCTGTGAGTTGTTCATGATAATCTAGATTTCTTCTCAAACTTTGTGAAATAAGCTTGGAACAGCTTCTGATGGTAGAAGTTTTTACTTATAAAAAACTAATAAACTGCCCTTGGCCCACCTCTTTGCGTCATTATAAACCACACAAGCCCTACAAACAGACAGCTGAACTTCCGCTTGTAATGTGTGTAAGTGGTGAGGTATGAGGCCTTGGTATGACAACAGTATTTTCAAAGTTTTGCCTTTGTTTTCTTGCTTGCAGTATTCATGATATGGAGCTGGCATGGGGGCATTTCCATCTATCCTGCCCCTCCAGAATGTTTATTTCTTGCCATCACTTGGACAGTCTAAGCAAACTATGTGCTATGTGCATGTGCTAAGTTGCTTCAGTCGTGTCTGACTCTTTGCCACCCTATGGACCTTAGCCCATAAGGCTCCTCTATCCAAGGGATTCTCCAGGTAAGAATAATGAAATGGGTTGCCATGCCCTCCTCCAGGGGTTCTTCCTGACCCAGGGATTGAACCTATGTCTTTTTATATCTTCTGCATTGTCAGGCTGGTTATTTACCACTAGTGCCACCTGAGAATCCCAAGCAATCTATAGCATAATTGTATTCTGCCACAAAGCTCTCAGCAACACATTAATGCAGAACTTCTGAATGCTCAATGTAGTCACTGTTGTTCAGTAGCTCAGCCGTGTCTGACTGCAGCATGCCAGGCTTCCCTGTCCTTCACCGTCTCCTGGAGTTTGTGCAAACTCATGTCCATTGAGTCGATGATGCCATCCAACCATCTCATCCTTCATCACCCCCCTTTCCTACTTCCCTCAATCTTTCTCAACATCAGTGTCTTTTCCAATGAGTTGGCTGCTTGCATTAGCTGCACAGTATAGTAGAAATTTGTGGATATGGTAGAGGGTTGGGGAGAAGCTATTTTTTAAACAGAGACAAATAACAGAATATCTGCATACTTCTGCTAAGAGACCCTATTTTCCTTTCTTCTTTAGGAGTTTGGAATTAACTTCACCAGAAAGGGCAGTTGAAAAAATAGAGTTGGACAGAACCAAAATACTCCAGGAAGGGGTGTTGGGATGGGGTGGAAAGGCTTTCCTCCAAGAGCAACCTTTGGGGAGTCCGAGCAAGGATGCCAAGACCTTCTGTTACTAAAGTGGGGGAGTGTGGTGGCACTCGTCCTGCTGTTTAAAAGTAAAAGTGCCTCATACCAAACAAAAGACTCCAACCTGTAGGAAGAAAAAATTCAGAGAGAGAAAAAATTAGTCCAAATCTTAAAAATAATGTTAAGGAACTTTTCTTAGGGACTTGATCATGTTTTTATAGAGCAGCAGTGCTGTCTAATAGAGGAGTCACTAGTCAAATACGGTTATATAAAACTGAATTGTTGTTGTTATTGTTCAGTCACTCATTCATGTCCGACTCTGCAACCCCATGGACTGCAGCACGCTGGGCTTCCCTGTCCTTCACCATCTCTTGGAGATTGCTGAAACTCATGTGCGTTGTGTCAGAGATGCCATCCAACCATCTCATCCTCTGTTATCCCCTTCTCCTCCCACCCTCAGTCTTTCCCAGCATCAGGGTCTTTCCTAATGAGTTGGCTCTTTGCATCAGGTAGCCAAAGGATTGGAGCTTCAGTTTCAGCATCAGTTCTTCCAATGAATATCCAGGATTGATTTACTATAGGATTGACTGGTTTGATCTCCTTGCAAATTTGAATTAATGAAATTAAAATCTAACTTCTTCAGTCTTGTCACATTTCAAGTGCTCGATGGCCACATGTAGCTGTAGGCTTCCATAATTGACAGTGTAGATATAGACCATTTCCCTCTTTACAGAAAGTTCTTTGAAACAGCGCTATTCATCAAGGATAATAAGAAAAAATATTGTGTCTGGTCCTGTCTCTTTATCCTATAGACAGGGAAACAAACATACCTGTTGAGAAGATAGGATTTTATGAGATTAAATCTGGGCCAAGACATTGTGGATATGCATGTAGCTCCTGGCACTTGCCCAGATCAAATCCTTATACTCAGGCTCTTATCCTAGAGTTCTCAAATCTGACTGTTCCTTAAAATAATCTGGAGAGATTTTCACAGAGACTGAGACAAAACAGTGTTTGAGTGTCACCTATAGAGGTATAGGTCAACCTCAGACTGCTTCAGGCGCAGGGACTCTGGGTGCAGTAGACCTGGGTATAGCATAAGCCCTCATGAAGGAAGTTGCCATTAACCCCACCATTCAGTTCAATCTCTCAGCTGTGTCCAACTGTTTGAGACCCCATGGCCTGCAGCACACCAGGCCTCCTTGTCCATCTCAACTCCCGGAGTTTACTCACATTCATGTCCATTGAGTCAGTGACACCATCTAACCATCTCATCCTCTGTCATCCCCTTCTCCTCCTGCCTTCAATCTTTCCCAGCATCAAGGTCTTTTCAAATAAGTCACTTCTTCACATCAGGTGGCTGAAGTATTAGAGTTTCAGCTTCAACATCAGTCTTTCCAATGAATATACAGGTCTGATTTCCTTTAGGATGGACTGGTTGGATCTCCCTGCAGTCCAAGGGAATCTCCAACACCACAGTTCAAAAGTATCAATTCTTCAACACTCTATCTTTGTAGTCCAACTCTCACATCCATACATGACTACTGGAAAAACCATAGCCTTGACTAGATGGACCTTTGTTGGCAAAGTAATGTCTCTGCTTTTTAATATGCTAGGTTGGTCATAGCTTTTCTTCCAAGGAGCAAGCATCTTTTAATTTCATGGCTAGAGTCACCATCTGCAGGGTGAGAATACACAGCCTTTACTCCTTGGAAGAAAAGTTATGACCAACCTAGATAGTATATTCAAAAGCAGAGACATTACTCTGCCGACTAAGGTCCGTCTAGTCAAGGCTATGGTTTTTCCTGTGGTCATGTATGGATGTGAGAGTTGGACTGTGAAGAAGGCTGAGCGCAGAAGAATTGATGCTTTTGAACTGTGGTGTTGGAGAAGACTCTTGAGAGTCCCTTGGACTGCAAGGAGATCCAACCAGTCCATTCTGAAGGAGATCAGCCCTGGGATTTCTTTGGAAGGAATGATGCTAAAACTGAAGCTCCAGTACTTTGGCCACCTTATGGGAAGAGTTGACTCATTGGAAAAGACTCTGATGCTGGGAGGGATTGGGGGCAGGAGGAGAAGGGAACGACAGAGGATGAGATGGCTGGATGGCATCATTGACTCGATGGACGTGAGTCTGAGTGAACTCCGGGAGTTGGTGATGGACAGGGAGGCCTGGGATGCTGCGATTCATGGGGTTGCAAAGAGTCGGACATGACTGAGCGACTGAACTGAACTGAACGGAACTGAAAGAGGGTCATAGTATTCCCTGGAGGCTCAGAGGGTAAAGCGTCTGCCTGCAATGCAGGAGACCTGGGTTTGATCCCTGGGTCAGGAAGATGCCCTGCAGAAGGAAATGGCAACCCACTCCAGTACTCTTGCCTGGAAAATCCCATGGACAGAGAAGCCTGGTAGACTATAGTCCATGAGATCACAAAGAGTCAGACACGACTGAGCGACTTCACTTTTCACTTTAAAGAGGGTCTAATCCAATTTATATCACCTAAGAGCTTCTGAAAATCATTTAAGGTTATCAGTATGAATCTGAATTAGTTGGGGAGTAATATGTTGTCTATTAACAACAAATCCTAAGTAATGATAAGGTGTAGAGGTTTGAATTTTTTCAGCGGCAATAATTAATCCAGAGATTTTAAAGCATTGTTGAGCTATATCAAACATGTGTTGAGTTTCTAAAATGGATGGAGCTGAAAACAATATATCATCCATATAATGGATAACAAGAAAGTCAGGAAATTGTTTTCTCACAGGCTCAAGGGCTTTAGCTACGTAGTACTGACACATGGTGGGAGAATTCATCATTCCTTAAGGCAATACAATCCATTGGTATCATTTATGAGGCCCAATAAGATTAGGATAAGGGGGAGAGAAAGCAAAAGGGTGTAGAGGTATATTAAAAAAGCATCTTGCAGATAAAAATGTCTGTTAAGAGACGTCATTTGTTAGATTTCTTTTCATAACAAAAATAGAGTTCCAAGGAGAGCAAGATTCCTCAATATGTTTCAATTCTAACTGTGTATCTATAAGTTCTTTAATGTATATCTGAGTTTGCCATTGCATATGTAAATCCCTTCCTATTAAATTAAGGGGTGCATCTATCACATAAGGTTTTAATGTTGCAGGTTGGCCTTCTGGTCCCTCACATGGGTAGATTTGAACACTTTGATAAACTTCTTGTACTTTGGTTTGAGAAATTCCTGCAATTTGGCAAGAGATTTTTCATATAGGCCAGGATTGGGGCCATAAATGTTTGGATATAATAGATCCAGTATAATCAGATCCAGTATTGAGGAGACCAGAAAATCTTTTACCATTAATTTTGATATTTATACTTGATCGGGCATATTCAGATACCAATTATGTCATAAAGATTGTTTTTGATCTGTACTGCCAAATCCACCTGTCCGTAAATCATTAGAAGAGTTAATAGAAATATAGGGTCAAAGAAATAATTGAGCAATTTTGTCCCCCCTTTTAAATTGCCATAAAATCTTAGATGACATCATAATTTAAATTTCTCCTTTATAATCTGAATTGATTACTCCAGGGTGAACAGTAATTCCTTTAGAAGTCAAACTAGATTGGCCAAGTAAAAGACCAAAGGTTTGTGGGGGAAGATTTTTGGAGGTTTTTTATTAGCTTTCTTAGGGCAGTCCCTTTTTAAATGGTTCTTATCCCCTCCTGTAAAGCATCCCTCATTTCCCTTTTTAAAGCAAACAGCCATTGTTTCAGCTAGCATTTGCCTTTTTTGAGTTTCTGATCCTAGATTGCGACAAGCCTTCAAATGATCAATAATAGTCCCTGTCTCACAAACTGGGGCTATAGCCTTTTGACATTCCTGATTTGCATTTTCATAAGCAAGTAATTTCTCTAGTTGCCTTTTAGCTTTTTTTCTGATTACACTACGGGGAATAGCAGTTTCTAACTAGCTAAAAAAGTAGCATACGTTTCATTAGGTCCTTGTAATATTTTAGTGTGGCTACCTGTAGGTTCCCCTTGAGGAGTAATTCTATCCCAAGCTTCAGGGGCCACTGTTTTTAATTGTTCATGCAACAAAGGAAGGCACTGTATTTGAGCTTCTATAGTGTCAAATTGTCCGGTGCCAGTTAACATTTCAAAAATAATTTGGTTTTGGGGAGTGCCAGATCGAGCTTTTTTGTTAGCATGATCTCTGGCTATATCTTGAAACTACATTGTCCATTGAAGATATTCTCCTGGTTTAAGGAGAGCTTTTATTAAATTTCGCCAGTCATAGGGAATAAAGGTTCCAATAGAAGACACCATAGCATTTAGAATTTCTCTAGTAAAAGGCAAATGTGGGCCATCATAGTTACAGCCTTTTTTATTTGTTGCCTGTGAAAAAAGTTAATACCTTCATATTGAGGTATTATTTGCCCTTGAGCATTAGCATTTCTTAAAACAGGGAAGGCGGAAAAACCATCGGCTCCAGAGACTTGTGATCGCAAACCGAGCAATTCA
This sequence comes from Aepyceros melampus, assembly GCA_006408695.1. Taxonomy (NCBI): domain Eukaryota; kingdom Metazoa; phylum Chordata; class Mammalia; order Artiodactyla; family Bovidae; genus Aepyceros; species Aepyceros melampus. Next base: position 66,163 of record SJXQ01000340.1, on the reverse strand, counting down.
GAGAGCCTCTGCTGCGAAGGAGAGTGAGTAGGTAGCAAGTTTTTGCAAATATGAGTTTGTGCTAAGGACTTATCATTATTATCCAGAAAAGTATTGCCAGTTTTGGTGTCAAAAACTGTCTCAGGAGAGTCGTCAGAATCATTAGGTTCTAGAAAAAGAGAGACTTTTGGATTCATGCCTGTTGGCAGAGGAGGAGCATTTGGATCAGCCGGGGCAGGGCTTGTAGGAAAATTCTGAAATATTTAATGTTGTTCTAATTGGGCCTTTTGTAAAGTTTCATCATCTAATTCATATTCATGTAATAAGCGTTCTGTCTGTTGTCGAATATCGAGAGGGCTAGAATTGCCTTGAAATGGCAGAATTACAGCTATAACGAGAGCCCACAGGGGCCAGAAATCAATTGGAATATTTTTCCCCGTCTGGTGGCTCGTTCAACATTCTCTTTGACCCGGTGCCAAATTTCTAAATAAAACTGCCTTTATCAGGAAACCAGGGATAATGTTCAACCGTTGTTTGAAGGCAAGCCTCTACTCATTGGTGCGAAACTTAAAGTCCCTGAACTTTAAATAGATGATGAAGTAAAGTAGAAAAGCGAGGGGGCTTTCCAGCCATTTGACCCATGTCCTTGTACTTACCAGCCTCAGCAGGACCTGAGTCACTCCATCTGAAGTGCTGTGTATACCAGGCCCCTGTTCTGGGCACCACTTGTTGGAGTCCTTTAATAGACCAGAACTTGGTGGTCCAGAGTTGACAATAAGAAAGTGAAAGAAGGAAAGAGGCTAATATTCCCTGGGTTACACAGCCGGCATCAGCCAGAAATAGAGAGATAGAGAGAGAGAAGAAAGGACACAGGGACCCAAGTCTCTGGTGGAACAAGGGTGCTTTATTGAATTCTGTGTGAGTATATATAACATCTTACAAGGTAGCTTCCTCAGATAAAGATCGAAAGACCAGACTTTACAAGTTTACTAAGGAAACAAGGAACAATAGAGGCCATAAGGCCAAAAGGCAATCCATATCAAAAGAGGGTCACAGATACTGCCTTTCACCATATGGAGGTATTGGACTTTCAGCTGTAGCATCAGTCCTTCCAATGAACACCCAGGACTGATCTCCTTTAGGATGGACTGGTTGGACCTCCTTGCAGTCTATGGGACTCTCAAGAGTCTTCTCCAACTGACTGACTGACTGACCATATGGAAAGGCTAATGAAGGAAATCCTATGTAAGCATCCCATCTCTATGATCTCAGTCCTGGGAGTGGCTTGCCACTCCTCTTGCTCCTGACAGGAACTGATGAGGAGTAGAGGGCTCAAGAGAGATAGGAAGCAGCATACAGGAACCCTACTCTTAAACATTCCCTGACACCCAATAAATACGAGGATCAGACAGCAGTCTCCTTCAATTTCTCCCCTCCTGACCTTAGTGCTATAATTGTCATACATTAAACTTCTACAGATATTATAAATCCCCCAGTACAATATTGCCATTTTCCTCTTTAAAACAATCCATTATCTTTTCAACATCTTTACTTAAATGTATTCATATACCATATAATTTACCTATGCTCACTTTATCTATATCACTCATTTGGAAAGAACTCACAGTTTCCTGATATGCTACCTCATGTACCTAGCTGCTGTCTGTCTTTAGGGTAATCACATATTTAATAAGGGTTGTCATTGACTTGTCTTGAAAGCAGAGATCCATGACTTGAATCTTGAATTTTGGATGTGTATTAGATCAAAAAGTTTAACGTTGGAAGACCTCAGTGCAAATCTGTTTGTCTAGCTTATTGGCTGAAGCTTTGTCAAGTCCATTCTCTAAGTCACTTTTGTAATACAGCACCAATAGTATGAAAAATACTTAGAACAGTTACCAAATTCCCAGACCTTCTCTGTAGCTGCTTCACATGTTTTTCAGGACAGTGTTTCTGAAGGAGTCATGAAGTGCTTCATTGACAGATCAATATTAGGTTTAATAATCACCAACTATTTATTTTCTGTGCTTTCTTGAATAGCTCTAAGGGGCCAAGTAAAGGCACCTCATTCTATTGAGCTTTGCTTTATTGAGCTTCACAGATACTGCATTTGTGTGTGTGTGTGTGTGTGTGTGTGTGTTTACAAATTGAAGGTTTGTGGCAACTGTGCACTGAGCAAGTCTATCAGTGACATTTTTCCAGCCCTATTTGCTCACTTCGTGTCACATTTTGATAATTCTAGCAATATTTCAAATCCTCCACCAGCAAGAAGATCAGTACATGCTGAAGTCTCAGATGTTGGTTAGCATTTTTTAGCAATAAACTATTTTTAGTTAAGGTATGTGCATTATTTTTTTAGACATGATGCTTTTCTACACTTAATAGGCTATAGTATAGTGTTAATGTAACTTTTATATGCACTGGAAAACCAAAAAAATTTGTGTGACTCACTTTATTGTGATATTTGCTTTATTGCAGTGGTTGGGACCAGACCCGCAATACCTCTGAGGTCTGCCTGTATAGGCTTGAAGATATTTGTAGCTAAGTGAGCAGGCTGCTTCATCAAAGCCTCCTTAGTGGGAAAGTGGATGTTAAAAATCTACCAAAAGAATGAATTCTTTCTTTCTATCTGGGAAATACCTATACACCAGTGGGTCTATAAATTCCTTGTCATTATTATTATTCAGCTTAATCTGAAGCCACTCCCTAGCTCCCCTCCCTTCAGATTTTTGCCATTTGAGCTGTCAGCATTTCCACCAAAAGATTAGCAATCTATTAGTGTGCAGAAAGAATTTATAAATATGTGAGAACTGTGTTTCCCTGGGTTAAATGGGCGACAGTATGTTCCTGTACCTCATCCTTTGCTGCTTCCGGAAGCATCATAATTTCCTGAAGTACAACAAGCACGTGCAAGATCAATGAGCAAATAAAGTCTTTTTTTGGTGGTTTTCTAGGACTGGTATAGGAGGAAAAGCCAGATTTGCTGGTAGATGAGTTTGTGAGAGATGCTTTTGTAATGCCCTGAATAGAAGGCTTGAGGCCAAGTACGTAATTGAGCAAAGCTCACTCCAACACTACTGTGTTAGTAAGAGCACATGATCCCTTCTGAGTGAGTTTACAACTGCAGGGCCATTAGGTGGCCATAGTTCTTCTAAGTACTAATAGTAATGGAACATGCTGGCCCACATCTTAGCCACATTGGGGACAGTTATGCCAGGAACACTGCTCACTACTCAACATCATATGGACTATCTTTCTGGACAATGCTGCTTAAGTTAGCAAACAGTCAGCCTGGAAGTTATTCTTCTGAGACTTATTAGCTGCTGGTCTTCCAGCCAAATCGTTTTGTCATGTGTGCACAGAGCACTTTAAAAAGGAAGAGCGCAAGGCGCTTGGGAGATTCAACCTGATTATTTTGCTGTCAGTTGCTACAAACCCAAACATTAGTTTGTGCCATATGCAGCTCGAGGTGGCTTAGACTCTTTTTGGCAGAACACAGAGGATATTCCGTGTCACATGCTCAGGGGGAGCCATGACAATCTGCAGGGCCTGGGATAGGATATACCCAGACTGTGTCACAGGCCTATAATTTTCCCAAACATTTCTCCTCCACCCAGCAACCCTGATTCTCCCAAGCTTGCCTTCTAGAGTGGAGATCTTTGCAAAAAGCAAGGTGCTTCATGGAATGGAGGAAGCATTGCAGGAGCCCAGAGAAGACTTGGGTTGGTTCTCAGCAAAGGGGTAAGTAGAAGACTTGGTCTCTAGGTCTCAACCATGGTCACACTTTCTCTTCTTTCTTCCTTTCCTACTGTCCACACTCCTGGTCTGCCATCTCACTCAACAAGGAAAGCCTCCATCATGATTCTAAGTCAGTGATGTGAAGGGAGAGAAGAAACCTGCCCTATGAAGATCTCAGGCAATTTGGAGTCAACTTTCTTGTTATAAATGATAGAAACCTTCCTTCCTAGTAGAAACATACAAGAAAAATTTTTGGAAGGATACTGAGGGAGCTCCCAGAATCAGTGCAAGAACTGCAGGAACCAAGGCAAATCAGGAAACTTCAGGGATTGAAACTAGAGACTTGATAGCCTTGTGTGCCTATATGCTCCTATGGTCTCTCTCTCTCTCTCTCTCTCTCTCTCTCTCTCTCTCTCTCACACACACACACACACACACACACACACACACATCTCTGCTTATTTCTTCCCAGCTCCAAACTTTGTTGTTGCAGACGAGCATTCTTTATCTGGCAGAGAACATGGCTTCTAGCATCCCTGGATTTACAAAATCCCAGCTTGGAGACCCCAGAGGAAAGAGAAAACATCTTTGTTCTCTTGTCAGTGTTTAAACATCCCTAAGGAAGGATTCTGACTTTGAACATAATCCTAGGATTTTAGTTGGCCACAACTTGGCATAACGTGACATGCAGCCAATGAAAATGAGACCATGATCAGAGCTGCGATAGTAAAGCAGACTGTCCAAATCAAAACACGTGATGGATTCAAAACCTTCTCTAGTTTTATTTTCAAGAGAATGAGGATAGAGTTTATGAGCCCTCTGAAGATCTGAAAACCATGATTATGAGGTCATTTTGAAGAAGATGGGGATGATTCATGCAGAGGAGAGAAGGCTCCGGTAGGGTTAAGGTAGTGAGGGCTATGAAAACTGTGTCTGTGTGATGGAGAGGAATGAGATTTACTGGATGCTATGGAAAGTGGAATTGCAGTCAGTGCCCTACACATAAACAAATTCCATTCTGAGGGCCCGTAAGTCCAATTTGTTCTAGGTCCAACAAAGTTAGCCTAGGTACCCAACTAACACAATCCACTATATAGTACTGTACTGTAATAGGTTTATAACACTGTTCACATGAATAATACATAAATAAATTTTAAAAATAGAGAAAACATGCTAAATTTTACAGTATAGTACCTTGAGAAGTACAGTAGTATACATCAGGCATCAAGTGAACAGGCAAGAAGAGCTACTGATTGGAGGAGGGAGAGGAGGCGGGAGATGGTGGAGCTGAAGGATCACCAGCAACAGGAGATGGAGGGCAAGGTGTAATTTCACTCACACCTGATGTGGATGGTTCAGGTTCTGGTTCCTTGCTGGATTCAATTCTATTTATCCTCTTGAAAAACCGATCCAGTGTTTTCTGAGTAGTAGCTCTTTTTTCATCATAAATGATGTGGTAGCACTGGATTGCATTCTGATCAGCTGCTGCAAACTTTGTGTACCATTCTACGTTCAGGTCCTTTGCCTCAAAAACTCCTAGAGTGAGTTGCTGTGCCCTCTTAGAGCAGTCAACACATGGAGCTGGCAACCTTAGCCTATAAAGGAAGTTTCAGATCTCCTGACAGGATGATGAGGCCTAGATAGTGAATTTTCACTTCTTTTAAGTAGTACCTCTTTTTGAAAGGGTCAGAGTGTGCCTAGAAGGTATCCTCTTCTAGTGGCATCAGCCCCTTCACACTTGGCTGGTTTTGCCCAGACAGTGGAACCACTGAACTAATTGGATGTTCTCTATTTTGCCACAGTAGGAAGTAACATAAACACTCTTCAGATTTTCACTGGTGAGAGTATTTTTGTTGTTGTTTTTTGGTCTTCTCTCTGGAAAATCTCCATGGCTGCACCATTTGGCTATTTGAAGCGTTTGCATGCATTGCAAACACCATCTGTTATAACCCAGAACAGACACATTTCGTGGAATTAGGAATAGAAGCCTGGGTTACAGCTGGATGTGACTTCCTCTGTAGGACTGACATGGTGAATGGGGCATTTATGGTTCATCTGTGCTTTTGTGCTCATCAATTCAAGATCTCTTTTGCCTGCTGTGAAGATACTGCCTATTTGATTATAAAACTTGCCTTGGAGAAAGCAAGTAGCTGTTTGTTAGTGTACGAGGACGTCCAACCTGGGAGCTGTTTCAAGAGGCCCAAGTAGAGTTCCTTGGTCAAGAAGTCTAGCTCTACGTGTAGGAGGTGTGGCTCTCTCTCTGTCTTCTTCATCAATATTTTCCAGAGGGGCCTTGTGGGCCCACCAAGTTGGCAGACTCCCCGTCTCCCCAGCTGGTCATGATAAGCTCTTGGCCTCTCTATCGCAATCTCACCTCACATGCACATGATCACTGCAGCATCTCAAGCAGGGAAGACTCTACAGTGCAAAGGAGTGAGGGCTCCTTTGTTCCTGTACCCCAGGGCCCAGTTGTCAGGGTGGCCAAGAGGGTCCTGAGCATCAAGCGGGCAATGAGGGCCTGGAGTGCTTATTCTCTACCAGGCCCTTTGCTACCTGAGGACTAAGGATACGACTAAGCAACACTGAGACACAATCCCACCCCTCCTGGAGTGGACAGTCTAGCTGGGGAGATGCACTGTAAATAATGAACAAACTGAGACATGATCACAAGTTGTGATGTGTTCTTGGAATAAAATTAATTTGCATGACTGTAGAGAATTGTGGGTGGAATGGAGTACCTGCTCAAAACAGGTTGCTGTCACCTGTTAGAAGAGATGATATACAAGCTGAGACCTAAAGGATGTGAAGGAGGTAGCCAAAAGTTTTGGCTTTTCAAAACTCGGGAAAAGTACTTCAGACAAGTACCACCCACCCATGCTGGTCCCCAGTGTTATGCCCAGAAATCTTCCTGCTAGAGAGAGATGTACTGAGAGGCTGTGAAGATATGCCCTTGACTTTCAGGGAGAGGCTATGAGGTCTCAGCTCAAATGAGGCCAAAGATATTGATACGGGCAGATGTCTCCCATTAGTTATGTAAACAGGACTGCACTTGGTGCCCCTCAAGGGCTTGATAGCTCTAAAACCTTTAAGGACTTCAAGGGTCCCTCAGTTTTGCTCTTGATGGTATCTCCACACTGATTCCTGGTAGAGCAAAATTCATCTGGCCAACAAATTTGGCAACATACCAACATCCACAGGAATTTCACATTGGGAAAATATAAGGAAAAGAATTCTATTTATGTGCACCTTGCAGAGTGGTCCAAACAGGAAATTTGGAAGCTATCCAATGGCTAACAAAAAGTATTGGATTAGTTTAAAATGGTAGTTAGTAATAATAATATTGATATTGACCAGGATTCTTGGCCTTCCCCAACCAATAGAAATTGACTAGAAGCCAGACAAGAAATTCAGGCAAGGCTTTACTGGGTCTCCTGCTACAGCAGGGGGGCCAAAAACAAGTAACAGGTTCCCTTGCTTGCTTCCTGAAGCAGAGTGAGTTGGTTCCCTAAATGGAGTGAGGTTAGGGGTGTATCCAGGGGTCAGGCTGGAGGGGTGGCTTACATGGTTTGCCCATCCTTTTGGTGGTGCTGAGTGCAGGAGCATGCTTTTGCTCCCAAGGATTCAGAAATGGCAGTTGGGTCTTTTGATCTTTTTGTATCTTATGGTCCATAATTTGCTCCAACTGTGCATGCATGCATGTGCTAATTGCTTCATCCGTGTCTGACTCTTTGCAACCCCATAGGCTCCTCTGTCCATGGAATTCTCCAGGCAAGAATACTTGCCGTTTCCTCTTCCAGAGGATCTTCCCGACCTAGAGATGCAATCCGTGCCTCTTATGTCTCCTGCACTGGCAGGCAGGTTCTTTACCACTAGTGACATATGGGCAGCCCCTGCTCACACTGTACTGCATGCAGTTTTTAGTTCTTTATAGTTTCTTTGTGTTTTGTTGCTCAAGGAGTTGTTTGTCCAGGTTCAAGCACAGGAATAAAGTGTCTCAATATCAACTAACGCGTACTGTGGAGTTACTACCAGCACAGTCTGAAGTGCTTTATGCTATTAGCTCATTAGGCCTCTAAGCAGCCATGGTGATGGGTATTTTGCTATTGTCATCCCTTGTTTATAGAGGAGACTAAAGTTCAGAGTGATTCACTTGTGCAAGACTATAGGCCAGGAAGTAACAGAGGTACAATTTCACCCCAGCTCCATCTGACCTCAAAGTCAGTGCTCTTAACTACTTGCAGTATACCTTTTGTCTCCATCACATCCACATCACAGACTATTATGTGGTTCTCAAAATGATGGTTGCAACATGTAGAGATGCTTATAACTGCATGTGAAAGAAGCAAGATATGAAATCGTAGATATGACCAATCATAACCATACTAAGCAAGTAGCACTTATTTATAATCAAAAAGGTAGAAAGGATTATACCAATGTTAACACTGGTCATTCGGGGATGGAAATACTCAATTTTCCTTTTACCCTCCTCTGTATTTTCCACATTTTCTGTAATGAGCATTTATGAGTTGTGATATAAATGAATGTGTCTGCTATTGAGCTTGTCATTGAACAGGGGAGCAGCAAAGGAAACCTCCTTCCTCTTTTCCCACTAAATTTGTCTCCATTCCATTTGCCTTTGGCCCAGAGGTTGTAAACCTTGTTTGTTTATAGTAAGCATAGGAAAGGAAGAGAAGTGTAGGAGCTGCTTCAAATGTTTGACTTTAACTCCTCGCAGGAGGAAGCGATAACTTCTTGCAGAGTCGTGGAAGAAAAGAGTTTGGTGACAGAAGAATCCTATGGCTTTATATAGTCAGATGGGGAAAAATAATGTTGCCTTTGCTTCCTCTCCACTTCTTTTCCTCAATGAGAATCTGAAGAGTTGAGAGCTTAAATTGAGATGGACCATCGTTTAGATTTGGTAGATGAATCACATGACTCTAGACTTTCCTGGAAAAGAAAGTTTCCTTTGATTAGAGTCAGAAAGCCCTCAGTCCTTCATCTGTGCAGTGATTTACAGAATGAAAATGAAAGTCAGGTGGGCAATTTTTTTGGTTCTTTGATGGTTCTTGTTTAAACACCCAATACCCATTTCAGAACTTTTAACACTCACTTTGTAGGTTGAAATGGCCTCTCGTCTGCTGTGAATTCTAAACTAGCAGGCATGTGGCTGACCAAGATTTGAGTGAGCATGATTACTTTGAGTAAATATTCTGCCTTCATGTTTGATTTCTTATTAAACGGTGTTTCAGAAGCTCTTGCTATACAATGTCCCTATTCATAAGTGTTGTAGTTTACTTTTCAAAATTTCAATGTTGCAGTGTATGTGTCTCTGTGTGTATGTGTGTGTGTGTGTGTGTGTACATGCACGTGTGCGTGTATCAGTTAAGACATAAGACTCTTTATGTCTAGGAAGTAACATCTTTCTACCGTTAATTCTCAGTTAAGAATTTTTTTCCCCTTGCCAAATGTTATTTTCAGACAGATTGACAAGAGTTACTTTAAAGGTATGAATAATCCTGGTCCTGAAAAAAGCAGGGCAATTTCTTCTCTAGAGTAAAAGAGAGGCAAGTTGAAGGATATTGAGTCACCTAAGACCAGGCTGTCAAGATGTGACTGGCTTGAATGCCTGGATTTTGGTATTTGAAATCTTTTTGTTTGAAATACCGACTTACCATGCAGAAGCTGTCTCTGTGAAATGAATCTCCCAAATGATGGCAGAAACAGCTTTTTCCTAATTATGAGATGCAGCCAGGCTGTCCATGGGATGACAGAGTAGGCCTGCATCAGCCAGGACGTGTGTCAGGGGAGCAAGTGGTGTCTTTGGGTCACTTGGATAATGAGCACTTTGCTCTGGGCTAATGGAGTGACTCTAAGGCCAGGGCAGGATTTAGACGCTTCCGGTCAGGCCCACTGCCATTTGCAGGGCCACTGTGTTGCATCCTTGCTGGGCCTGTGCTTGGAGCTCACATCCCCAATTTCACCTGGCTCAGGCAAGGGTGGGGCTTTTCTTGTGCTTCCATGGATCCATCTGGGAAGATCCCTATGAGACCACCTCCTGTGCCCCACAAGATAGAAATGGGCTGGATTTACCTGAGAAAGGACATGCTGGGTCCATGGCAGAGTGGAGACTGAGCCTCCCAGTCTTGTATCTGTTCTCTGAGGCAAGTGTGAGTGTGCGTTTCAGGGCTAGGCAGGCAGCTCCTAGGGCCTTGGCCATGCCAGTGCTGGTGGTCAGTATCAGATTTCCTGCAGGGACTGACTTTCCACATTCTGATCAGTGAGAGTGAATGTCTGGGCTTCCAGGGCTCGATTCTTTCTCTCTCAGCCTTTTGTCCCAGTGGGAGGGGGCTTTGGCGGCTTTGTGAAGTGCAAAGAACTTTCTCCCCTTCCTGCCTTCTCCCACCCACCCCCACCACAGCCAGAGTCCTAAAGGACCTCCTGCCATTCTACCTCACTGAGCATCCTCGAGAATTTCCCATCCGCTCCCAGCAGGACGAGGGAGGCTTCCTTGTGAGTTTCATGCTTCTCTCTCTTGCTGCTTGATTCCAACCTCCTTTTATATTTTTAAGAACAGAGGTGGAAGGGACATCAAGAATTGCTTTAATCTAATGAAAACTACCCACCCTCCCAGGGTCCTCCTCTCTCAGCAGCAAAATTTCCCCTAGTTCTTCTTTTTACATTTTTACTGTTTCCAATAAATCCAGAATTCTCTGGTAACAGGTAAAGGTAATTGTAGTAATCACACATTTAATCTGTAATTTAAATTTCTCCTTTCAGGCTTTGCCTTTCTTCTCTGTGAGGTTGTTGTTGTTGTTGTTTTGTGGTTCACTCAAGCCAGATCAGAGAAGGAAATGGCAACCCAGTCCAGTATCCTTGCCTGGGAAATCCCATGGACAGAGGAGCTTGGTGGGCTGCAGTCCATGGGGTTGCAGAGAGTTGGACACAACTGAGTGACTAAAGACCACACGCACTAAGCCCTATCTTCTTGGTTTTGGTCAGGCGACATTTTGACTATGAAGGATTTCAAGTGGTTGTGTGGTTGAGAAGGGAATATGCAAAGCAATCGGTGATGCTGCCTGAGTCAAGATTGACATATTTTTCCCTTTCCTAACTTTAAACCTGCAGTTTCAGATTGACAGTGTTAATATTCTTCTGTCTGCTGCCTCCTGGCCTTGTATGAATTGGCTGTGAGGCTGTGTGATGTGGTGTCTGGGCTGTGGATTAGAAGGCCCAGGTTTCCATCTCTAATGCTTTCCTTATGTTTACAGACCTCAACAGTATCTGTGTACAGAGGCACGCACGCGGGTGCAGGGAACTTCTGTCTCCCGGGTGACTGGAGGAGGCAGCTGTGAGCCGCAGAACAATTTCCAAAATGATGGAGAAACTCAAATGGTTGTCACCTGAGTTTTAAAAACTCTCCCATTCAAGTGAAGTTTCCATCATTAGATGGCCTAGCTGGAAAGGCAGATGCACAATCCCAAGGGAAATGAACCCCCAGAGTTCTGGAATGTTAGTGATGGAAGGAGCCATAGCAGAACGTTTAGGCAGCAAACTCTTCAAGGCATCACGTAGATGGCCAGGTACAGTTTGGGGGTGGGGCACTGCTGGGGACACAGTGAGGTGCAAGCATCCTCCAGTCCAATCCGCTCTCTTGGTGAATAGGCCCCTCAGTTCCCCAGGGGAGGGCACTTGCTTGAAGTCACACAGCAAGGGTGCAGCAGGTCTGGGCTGGAGCACAGCACATCTCGTGCCTAGGCCTTTTATGTCTTAACTCTGCTACTACTCCTGGCTGTGCTATGGCCATGGTTAAAGTCCCCCAAGCGATCTGAGCATATGCCCCCCACCTCCCCATCTCTCATCCTAAAAATTCCAGCTTCCATGCCATGCAGATAGATGGCTCTGGGTACCAGTCACCTGAGGGCATACCATAGGTCTGCCCCTTTGAGTGTGTATCTAAGTCCATAGATCTTCAACAGAGGTGTGTAAAGTCTTCAAGGAGAGACCAGGAAAGGACCCTGACAGGGCTCACTCAGGGCTTTCCTGGTGGCTCAGATGGTAAAGAATCTGCCTGCAATGCGGGAGACCTGAGTTCGATCCCTGGGTTGGGAAGATCCTCTGGATGAGGGCATAGCAACCCACTCCAGTGTTCTTGCCTGGAGAGTCCCCATGGGCAGAGGAGCCTGGCCGGCTACAGTCCATGGGGTCACAAAGAGTTGGACATGACTGAGTGACTAAACACAGCACAGGGCTCACTCTAGGAGAGTCAGTAAGACTCTTTTCCTGTGCTTCCATTGGCCACAGCCCAGCTTAGCAGCCAAGAGGCCACTTTGAGTCACCTGATCTATTAATGTCAAGTCTTCAGGATTTTACACGTGGAAAACACTCTGTAAGTTTGGGCAGAATTGAGCTAATGGGTAAGAGGAGCACTTCAGAGGAAGACGGTGCAATCGCTGAATAAAAGGGGCTGGTTACTACTGAGCTTCTGAACCATGAACTTGTGCCCGGGGGCAGGTGGCTTCAGTAACCTGGTTCCAGAAAGCTGGTGCTCCCTACCCTCCTTTTGCTGAGTTGTTTCGAGCATGGATGTGCCCTGTCACATCAGACACTGAGCTGAAGGCTGTTGGGATTAGCAAGCTGCCACATTAGCACATCTTTCTCTTTTCAGAGCAGAGTGTGCCAGTCATTGTGATGGGCAGCAAGACAGTGTTCATTGTGAATTAATTATTAGTTGTCAACTCCGAGACTTTGTGGAACTAAGAAGATGCAGGCAGGTTGTAGAATTCCTGCTTGAAAGATACCACAACAACATTGTTTAGAGCAAATGAAACACACTCCATTATCAGAGTCTGCAGAGAGCCTCTCACACTTTGCCTCTGCTGAGAATTCACATCGTCATGCCCTTACCTTAGAGTTGGCTCCTTGCATAATAGCAGGCCAAGAAATGGGATACTTTCATCGCCCATATGTCTCTGAAATGTCTGAAAGATTATTGTGTTTTCTAAAGAGAAAAGACCCCAAAGGGATGACTTGGGCCTACTGTCCACTTCTAGTTTGGGAGGGTGACCTTGAGAGGTTCAAGACAAGCTTTTTCAAGAAGGATTTGGTCCTCATCTATACATACACTGACTAAGCGAACTTTGAAGCTTATGGTGAACTGTCTTGTGAAATGGAACTCTCATCTGACCTGCTGCTGCTATCAACACACCTGTTCTGTTGATTTGATTTTTCCTGTGTTCCCATTTAAGGGAGGCACATTTATAGCAAGTGAAGTGACTTTGACACTTGGATAAATGGGCTTTGGTGACAAGAGATGGAGTGTCTTAGTGGAATTTAGTCTTGAGCAAAGGTCTTTATGATACAGAGCCCCAGAATTCCTATGGTCTCTTGTCTGGGGCCATTTTAGCAGCTTGTGGGTGATATCCGTAGACTTTCCAGATGCTTGCTTTGCAGTTCAAAGAGGAGATTACTTGGGACTTAAACTCTTAGGCCTGGTTTGACATATAACAAAGTAAGAGATTTACTAGAGCGTTGTGGGAGGAAAGATTGAATGGCCATATGTGTGGGGATTTAGAGGTAATTCCTTTCCTTTTAGCTTGCTTTCTCTGTTATTTCCTAGAAGGTTTGAGAATCATGCCCATTTCTTGGCCATCACTGCTTTTGATGAGCGATCTCCTTGGCTAGTGGACCAGAGGGCTACATGCTAGAAGTTTTCATGCCTCTAGGGTTGAAAGCCACACTTATAGGCTCTTTCCTCAGTGAAATAGAAAACTCTTGAGCCTTGCCACTCAAGTGTGGTCTGGGGATCATGGAATCAGCATCTTCTGGGAGTTCATCTGAAATACAGGTTCTCAAGCCCCATCCCAGGGGCACTGTATCAGAATCTGCCTTTGAACAAGATACTGTAGACCCGTTCTGTTCTTTAGAAGCCTGGATTTAGTGATTAAGAGTTTGGGACTTTGGTCTTGGACAGGCTTGGGTTCAAATTCTGGATCTGTTACTTATTTAATGAGATGTCCTTGAGTTTATTAATTGCCTGCATGAGCCTCACCTGTGAAATTGAAACAGGGGTAATAAGAGCATGTGTCCTGTGAGGCATTGGTGATGTCTGCATGATTAATTCCATGTAAAGCACTGAGCATGGGGCCTGGTACAGTGCAAGCCCCCAAAAAGGGTGGAGGTGGCATGGCTGGAACTGTGGTTGAAGAAGAATTGACTGGTCTTTTCTCTAGGAATGTTTGATTTTTAGGAATGTACTCTGCCCTAAGGAGCCTCTGGTCCTTCCAGTCCAGGAGGAGGTAGTAGAACTTCTCTTTCAGCCAAGGGCAGAGGAAGGAAGTTTCAAGGCACCAAGCACAGCGATGAAGGAAAACACCTTGTGATTCCTCCACTGATTAGGCATGGGCCGAGGAGAGACAGAAGTACCAGTGGACCACAGGCTGCAGCACAAGGGGATTAAGCCTTCACCTCGGCACCAGGGGAAGGGAAGCTCTGCAAAGAGCAGATGACAACCTGGATTGTTTTCCTAAGGCTGGACCCTGTGAGACTCTGAGCTCCCAGTCAAGCTAGAAGATGCGGTCCTGGCTTCAGATGTGGTTGACTGAAAATCATTGCTGATCTTGGAGGAACAAGATACCACCCTGAGTCTAGCCCTCTGATGGGAAAGGCCATGTCAGATTGTGTGTTTTGGGGTGACTGTGAGCTTTATACAACTTAGGCAGCCTGTCTGCTGATAGATGGGGTTGTCCTCCTATCTTTCTCTAGAAAAATGGTGTAGATGAACTTATTTGCAGAGCAGAAATAGAGACACAAATGTAGAGAACAAATATATGGACTGCAAGGGGGGAAGTGGAAGGTGGGATAAAATAGGAGATAGGGATCCACACAGTGGTAAAGGACCCGCCTGCTAATGCAGGAGATGCAGGAGCCCTGGGTTCAATCCCTGAGTCAGGAAGATCCCCTGGAGAAGGAAATGACAACCCACTCCAGTGTTCTTGCCTGGAGAATCTCATGGACAGAGGAGCCTGGCAGCCTACAGCCCATGGGGTCACAAAAGGGTCAGCACGACTTAACGACTAAATAGCAACAACATGGGTGAGTTAGCTGATGACATTTGAATCTCTACTTCCTGTTGTTTCTGAGGATTCATGTCCTTTCCAGGCCTTAGATTTTTATCTGAAACATAGTTTTTTGAGGGAGGCTTAGGCTAGATTTATATTGATTTCTGTCACTTGCCACCAAAAGATTCCTGAGCAATGGAGGTGGCCACAGATCTATTCTATGACTTCTGGAAAATACCTAAAGAATGAAGCATGTAACTGAAGAGCTGAAACTCCAAGGATACCTATGAAGAATAGCTACTGCCTCAGAGTACAGGGGACCCAGGCTAGCATCTTCTTGATCATTAAGTGAAGGTGTTAGATAAACAGGCAACTTAGGTGTCCTGCAAATCAAAAGGATAAGCTGTATTTCCTAAAGTCTCCTCCGAAAGAATGGAGGGGTCATGATGTTTGAACTCAGCTCTGCCACTTCCTGGTCCTGTGGCCCTCAGTAAGACACTTCCTCTCTGAACCCTGGTTTCCTCATCTGTTAAGTGAATAGTGGTAGTATTTCTTTTACAGGAGCTTTCTGCAGTTAAAGAAGGCAGGACACAGGGAAGCATCTAGCATTGTGCCCTCAGCTCTGTAGAAACTCAATGAATATTGATTTTCCTCCATCCATTTTATTTCCCTGATTGAATGCCATCAAGGAGGCTGTCCTGCTTCTTCTTAAAGAGTGTCTGATGGGGCTATTTATCTACAGAGGCAAACTTCCAAATTTAATCGACAAATAGCCATCTTCTTTTAGCTGCCCTGTTTGTAATCATTTCCTTCTTTCCTGGTATTTTCCCTGCCCCTCATCACTGAGAGTTTCTCATCATGTCTGGATTCCTTTTAGACTTGAAAAAGAGCCTGACATGGGAGTTATTTTTCATGTTGAAGTCTTGCCTCTCCTGGCCAGAATGATCTTAGAAAGACGACCTTGGTAATGAAGATGTTGTGGATTAAAATCTGCTCTCAAGGTGGGGCTCTCTTGTTCAAGTGTTGCATGGTGTTTCTCCTTTGCAGAGATGAAGGATAAAAGAAAAATAAAATCACCAAGCATTTTTGTTTAACTATGCCATTGTAGTTTTATAGTAGTTTTATTACCTGAATGTATTTAGATATGAGGATTCTGAGAAGGCTGTGAAATATATTCTAAAGCTTTGGGGGTAGGCGCGTGCTCTGAGCTGGTTACTTGGTGTGTGTCTCAGGAGAATTATCTGCCAGGCTGCAGATTCTGACAGAAGGCGCTCTGCCTTTTATAGTCCTGCTCTCTGAAGGGAGAGGTGGAGGAGGAGAAGATTCTGGAAAGTCTCTTGCAGAAGCCCAGCAGAGCTCTGTGTTGCCTTCAAAAGATGTTTCCAACTCCTTTTCTTGCTATTAAAACTACCTGTAAGCCAAGCATAAATGAGGGAAAAGGAAATGAAATCCGTTTATCTTGCAAGACAGATATTTATTATCTGAAAGCCAAGTGACACCTTCAAATTGTGGCCTCACATTCTGCAGAGCAAAAGGCTGATGCCTGGGGGAGCTTCTCTCTGATAGGGGGCTGCACTTGCCTCCTGAAAGAGGACTGGCCTCAGCCAAATGTCATCTCCACAAATACTGGCCCAAAGTTGCAGTTGCTGAAGTTACTGTTGATTAAAGAGCCATGATAAATGTCACAGCTATAAGATCAGAGCCCTGAATCTCAGAAGCCAGTCTCTTGTGAGATGTCACAGGAGTGTCACCCACTCCCTTGGAGTACTGATCTCTGGTCTGGGTGAGGCAGTGAGTACACAGGGTATGCAGGAGGTGGTGCCAAGTAGGGGAGGGAGCACTGGAGATGGAGTCTGTGGCTACAAGCAATTTGTAAATCACAGAGAGTGCAAACAGCTTCTGTTTCTCAGCACAGAATCGTGCATTCTGGACTTAAATGAGCTGAGTTCAAATCCCAGCTCCACTGCTCATCAACTATGTGATCTTGTGCAGTTTACTCAACCTCTCTGCCTTAGTTTCCTCTTCTGTAACAAGAGAATAACAATATATCTACCTCAAAAGATTGTGATACAGAGTCAATGAGTTCATACTTGTAAAAGATCTGGGGCAGTGTCTGGTACAACGTGAGCATCTTCTTCACTGTCTGTCAATTAAATGTCTTCCTTGTTCTCTTGCTTTTTTCATACCGAGTCTGTTCTCAGCATGTTGCAGATAGAGACACTGAGGTTCAGAGAGATGAAAGGACTGGTCCAAGGTCATCCACCTCATCAAGGCCAGCTTGAGCCCTGAAATATAGGCCTCTGATCCTGTCCTGTGCTTTTCCAGCCTGCAGCTGCCACTCTGCAGTCCTCCATGCGAGGCTGGGCGAGGTAAGCCTGCAGGAAAGGGGCTTGTAAGTGAAGTCACTGTGTTCAACGTTAGGATCTATTAGAACTCTGTGCTTATCACATGCGGCTATTTGAAGAGATCTGGACCATTGGATAGCAAGACTATTCAGGTACAAACATCTCACAATATATTCCATTTTTCTTGAAAGCAGCACCCGAGTCTATGGAAGTTCTAAGAATGACTTCAGCACTGAGGGATGTTTGTGTTATTACACCGAGGATAGGGAGGCCTAGGAGAAAGAGCTGGAGACAGAAAGCAGAGACTCTTGAATGGAGCCTAGCTGCAAAGCCTTGGCTGCTGTGTGGCAGTGGCTGCACTGGGGGAAGGTCCAAGTTTGGAGGGAGAGGGCTCTCTTGGGATGTGGGTTGCAAACCTGAGAAGGACTTTGGTTAGTCTTTGCATTTGAAGGGCTGAATGGGACATCCAAGACTGCTTGGTTCAATTTCCCTGTATCCCCAGGGAGGCATCCAGCCCCTGAGAGATGGAGCATGGTCCAAGGACCCTTGGCAGTACCTCCATGTTCCTCAAGTGACTTTCTCATGGTGAGTTGGTTCCCTGGGACCCATGGATGAGAGGCTCCTTGGTAGTTTTAGTTCTTATTGTCATCCAGTCAAGAGTCTTTTAATGTCCTTCCCTAGAACCTTCACAGTTTTGGGAGTGTAGGAGAGCACTCCCACAGCAGTCAACCCAGAGATCATGATGTATCAGCATAGAAGCTTAGTGGTGTGGACCCGGCCCCATGTATT
This sequence comes from Aepyceros melampus, assembly GCA_006408695.1. Lineage (NCBI taxonomy): Eukaryota > Metazoa > Chordata > Mammalia > Artiodactyla > Bovidae > Aepyceros > Aepyceros melampus. Next base: position 48,255 of record SJXQ01000340.1, on the reverse strand, counting down.
CACCCAAGTGCCAGCTTGTTTGGTCTTTGATTAGCTGGCAGGCCAATTGCAAAGCCACACATTTTCTTTTCCAAACATCACCACACTGTTTGAAAACAGGCAATAACTCTAAGAGTGGTGAACATTAACAATGGTTCTGTATGTTTTTGGCAAGTTCTGTCTCTTCCCTGGTCTGGGCAGAGGCCAACTAGAAGGAGCTGTCATCTCAAAGCTGGCTAACGACTGGGAAAGGCAGCCTGGAAGTTGCTAGAAGGCAGTCTGTGGTGGCAGTTGCCCCCCCCCTCACTCTGGGCTGTGGTGTGGTGCCAATGCTTCCCAGGGCATGGGATTGGTCCTTGCAAACAGCCAGAAATAGGACCAAAAGGAGTCTCAGGAAGCCTGAAGTGTTGCATCACAAAGGCTGCATCTGCCTACTCGTTCACTGTTCCCTAGAAATAACTCACCCCTCCTCTCAGGACTCAACGATGTTTCTGGAAGACAAAGCACATCACAAGCAGTCTGGAACCCATCCCATCTTAAGGTAGAAGGGCCCACAGAGACTGGCTTGCTCCGACCTGCAGGCAGAACTGGGGCTGTCTACTGCAGTTTTGCAGGTGGTATTCCTTATCCAAAAAGTTGCCTTCCTTTGGGTTACACGCCTTTTAACTTGGCCTCTCGACCACTCACCACCCCCCCTCCCTGGGATGTGCACCTGCTCTCAAGATAGGGTCTCCCACAGAACAGACAAGAACAAAATCTGGTCTGCTCAGGCTTGAGAAATCCCAGGGATGCTAGGGAGAGTTGGGACCTCCTTTTAGGTCACTCTTCCAAGAATCAATTCTCTTTGGCCAAACCCTGGTCCTGCAGGCCTGTGCGCCTGAGTGCAAGGGCCTGGAAGGAGCTTTGCTGAGGGGAGGTCTAGAGGAGATCGCAGGGTGGCAGCTCAGTGAGGGGCCCCTGGGATGAGAGATAGACCACAGCCTCTCTAGGTTTGGTGGCCAGCAGATTCAGAATCAGCACATGGCAGGGACATGCTCCCAAGACAAGAAAGAGGGCTCAGATGGGAACAAGGACAGAAAGTGTTCAGGAGGGAAATGCTGTGCTCTTTCTTGACTGGTCAGAGGTCACTTGATGGATTGAAACCAAATATGGGCTTTGTACTCAGAGGCCCAAATAACAGTGTATTTATTCTATGGACTTACATCCTCCATCTGCTACTTACTGTGTGATCTTGGAGAAATTACTTAACCTCTCTGTGCCTCTGTTGCTTCCTTTGTAGAATGTGGTCATCATGAGCACTAAGTAATCCATGGAGAGTTCTTAGCACAGAGTGGGTGCAGAGTCTGACTTCAATACATCTTAGCTGCTGCTCCTGTCTTTTGTTACTCCCATGAAGCTTCTGTCACTAGCCTTTGGCTTCTCTGAGTCTTCTCTCGGTTCTGCATCCTTGTTTCCTTCATTCTTCATCTGACACGATTTCCAGCTCATTCCTCATCCAAATTATGCTCTCCTCCCTCCCTCCCTTCTTTTCTTGTCTGTGCCCACCCATGAGATTAGGTGCTGGACCCAGGGCAGTGAGACTGGCAAACTTGACCGCTGGTGGTGAGGTAACAGGGCAGGGCTCTGGGAATCTTAGGCTCAGACTGAAGCTGTCGTCCTCTTTCTGGGTGGGGGCTTTAGTTCCTGCAGACCAACTCAAAGGTACTGTTACGTACATATCCCTTAAGGAGGAACCAGCTCCTGCTTTAATCGCTGTACTATTATTTCTTGATTGCTCCCCCTTTGTTTCTGCTTCCCATCCCTTCCGTGGTTAGCAGCTATTTGAATTGGCTGGAAGCTGAGGCCTTTTTCCTACAAGCCAGAAAAGGGGGACACAGAAAGGCTTTGGGACCCAGGAGGACCACACAGGGTCCCACTGGATTTCAAAGCCTTCAAATCACTAGAGGATCATCTAAGAGAGAGTTAACATTTCTTTGTTATTGAAAAAAGCAGGAAAGATTAGAGGGCAGGGAGGGGACCAGTGATTGAAAGCAACGAAAACCTTACTGAGGGGTCCAAAGAGCCAACAACCTTCTTTAGGGAGAAGTGAGTTTCTTGAATTGGAGGAATTCAAGCAGGGCCTGGACTAGCCCCTCACCTCTTTAATATTTCTTTATTTGGCTGCACTGGGTTGTGCACTTGTGGTTGTGCAGTTGTGGCACTTGGGGTCTTTAGTTGCGGCATGTGAACTCTTAGTTGTAGCATGTGCGATCAAGTTTCCTGCCCAGGAATGGAACCCGGGCCCCTGCATTGGGAGCTCGAAGTCTTAGCCACTGGACTCCCAGGGAAGTCCCTGGACTAGCCCTTGACAATGATGTTGCAGAGGGAATTCAAACATCAGAGGGCACAGCACTGGCTGATCTGAAAAGCCCACCTACCTCACCCCTTTTTCCAGACTTCTTGTTGCTCATTGAATAGCTGGTGTTCTTGTGAGTGCAAATGATGTGTGAAGTTAACTTCTGATCTTTTCTGGCACAGTGCAAAGTTGTGCAAGGCTTAAGGAAATACTTAGCTCCACCTAGCAAGCCTTTCCCAAGTCAGTATTGGGGAAAAAAATAACTCCATTAGAAGTGCTAAATGAGGACCATAATGAGATATCCAGAGTCTTGCCAAGTGAATTTAATCGCTTTCTGATCCCAACAGCCACACAATTCAACTCTTTCTTAGCATAATTAAGCAAGTGACAATGAGGATACTATTCTAAGACACGGTAATGAGATGCCGAGGGGCCTAAATTCAGCTGGAGGGGAATTCCTATTAAATATTTATTAGATATGCAAGTTCTTTAATAGTTAGAAAAAATAGAAAAGGAAATTTAGTTAAGTGAGGTCCATTTCCTCTGAAATTAAACTGTTAAAAACAGAAGCTGCCAGGTCACTTGCAGGCATCTTCATCATAAAACTTCTTAGGTGAGAGGGAGCCACAGAAAAGGTGACTTAATTAGGAAATGATGGAGATTGTTGGCTGTGGAGTAAAGAAGGAGAAGTAATGAGGTAGTGGAGTGGGGTAGGAGTGTGCTGTCCAGACTTGTGTTGGAATTTGAGCTTGGAAACCACTAGGTATGTGTGTACACATGTGGGTGTGCATCCGTGTGTGTGTGTGAGAGAGAGAGATTGGGAGAGAGAAAGTGCAAGGTCAGATGGAGAGATTTACGGTTAAGGTTTGATCCCTGGGTTGGGAAGATCCCCTGGAGAAGGAAATGGCAACCCGCTCCAGTATTTTTGCCTAGAGAATCACATGGACAGAGGAGCCTGGCGGGCTACAGTCCATAGGGTCGCACAGAGTCAGACATGACTAAAGTGACTTAGCACCGAAAGTTAAGTGCAGTTTCCTGCTCTGTAAAATGGGTTTGTTCATATCTAGCTCATAAAATTATTCAGAGGTCTAAGAGTGATGCTGATTGTAAAAGTGCCTTAGAATCTGGAAAGCTCTGGAAAACATCTGGGTCATTGACTCTGAATCTCTGCAAGAGAATTTCCTGGGGTGCTAGCAAGCTCCTAGCAAGTTCAAGCTCCTTCTCTGGTTGTAGCTCCCAGGAGAAAGATCAAATTGGCTGGAAGACGGGCTGTACATTGAATTTTTTCCTACCAAGCAAGAGTTACCCTCGCACACCCGCAAGGATCAAATCCCACATTTCTCCAGGGAATGTGACTCAGTATGCAAATAACATGCAGGCTCCAGGCCCCACCGGGAAGGGGACTGCAATTACCTGCCTCACCTGTATGAGAGGGGGACTAGGGCGGGGCTTTACTCAGGTCAGTCCTTGGGAGGCCTGTGTGAGCATGCACAGATGTGTGTTTCAGATTAGTCTTCATCTTCGGAACAGAGAAGCTCTTTTAGGAAAGTTAATCTTCCTTGTTTTAGGAATAAGGGCTTCTGCTGAGAAGCTTTAGGTCTCTGGAGACGGGAGCCAGAGTGGTGGAAGGACACCGAAGGTCTAGCCAGGTGAGGGTCACATGCCTCTCAGCACCAGAGAGCAGGAGGTCCCAGGAAGCAGATTTTTCAATGATGGCAGCTCCCTTGCTTACAGGAGGATCCAGTCTTGACAGGAACCCCGCCGTCTCTCTCTCTCTACCACTAAACTTCTTGATCTTAAAAACATGGAAAATTAAAAATATACAAAGTAGAATAGTTTGATAAACCACCATACACCCATTATCCAACTTTGACAATTATCAACTCCAAGTCAGTTTTATTGCATCTCTGGCCCCATCTATTTCTTCCTTCCTGTATTATTTTAAAACAAATCCCAGACTTCATGAATCAAGTAGTCCATAAATATTTCAGTATGTTTCTTTAAAAGACATGAAATACTTTTATAACAACCAAAATACCATTATCAAATATAAATAGTACAGTAATCTCTTAACATGATCGAGTAGCTCTTCACTGTTCAAATTTCCAGTTATATACATGTGTGTGTACATGTGTGCACATGTGTGTACATGTACACACACACACACACACACTACAGTTTGAATCAGGATCCAAATGAACTTCAAATTATCACAATCAGTTAAGGTTAATATGTCTTTTAGAACTTTTTAAAATTGTGTGAACCTTCTCTTATCACCGCCCCCCCCCATAATTTATTTGCTAAAGAAACAAAGATGTTTTCCTGTAGAGAATTTCACAATCTGGACTTAGCTGATTGACTCTCCTCTGCCCTTAGTGTTTCTTATGAATTGGTAGTTGTATTTCCAGGCTTGATGTGATGCAAATTTAATTTGGGAGCAGCAAGAATGATGTCATAGATGAAGTTGGTCACTCCACACCCTCTCCGGGTGCCTACTTATTTCTTGGTGATGCTAGCAGTTATTATTGTTCAATACCTAGATCCATTGCTTCATTACTGATTGTGCAGTAGTGTTATTCTAACTCTAATGACTTCATTTATTGGTTACAATACTTCTTTTTAAAAAAATTTTTATTGGAGTATAGTTGATTTACAATGTTGTGTTAGTTTCACATGTACAGAAAAATGATTCAGTTATACATATATTCATTCTTTTTCAAATTCTTTTCTATATAAGTTATCACAGAATATTGAATAGAGTTCCCTGTGCTATACAGTCGGTCTTCATTGTTTACGTATCTTACATATAGCTACAATATTTCTATAAAGAGAAATTTCCCTCATCTACTATTTGGTTGCCCAGTGGTTTAGTCCATAGAGAAATGTGGAATTAATACCCAATTCTTTCTCTAATTATCAATTTCCAAAAGAATAAATTGGTTCCCTTTCATGGCACTAAAGTGACTAAGTAGATTTTTTAAATAAAGAAATTGTGAGTTTATCACAATATGTAAAATTTTATCACAATTACCTTATACTAAAATTTATTTTTTAATTTTAATTTTTTTAGTTTGTTTTGCTTTACAATACTGTATTCGTATTGTATATATAAAATATTTTTAAAATATAAAAGCAAATTACATTGGAAAAAAAAAGAAATTGTGAGTTTAAATATATTTTAAGTCCATCACAGTCATTATTATTTTTTTTAAATTTTTAATTTATATCAAAGTAAAGTTGATTTACAACGTTGTGTTAGTTTCCTTAAGGGCTTCCCTGATAGCTCAGTTGGTAAAGAATCTGCCTGCAATGCAGGAGACCCCGGTTTGATTCTTGGGTTGGGGAGATCCATTGGAGAAGGGATAGGCTACCCACTCCAGTATTCTTGGGCTTCCCTTGTGGTTCAGTTGGTAAAGAATTCTCCTGCAATGCAGGAGACCTGGGTTCGATTTTCCCATATAGGTTATTTTTTTTTCCTAGTACATCATTCCCCGCCCCCCAGTAATCTCTCCTTTTTATTTATTTATTTATTTTTAAGAATATAATTTCTCTCTGCCACCAACTACACACACAATTATAGTTCCCTGTGCTACACACTAGGTCCTTGTTTTTATCTATTTTATGTATAGTAGTGTGTATCTGTTAATCCCAAACGCTTACTCCTCCCACCACCTTTCCCCCTTGGTAATCATAAGTTTGCCAATCCATGAAAGTCATTATTTTTTGATATTCAAAGTAGCCCATCTTTGGCCGTAGAAGCCTCTTTAAGTTGGTTTCCTGGATTCTTTGGCCCTGATCCCTGTAGCTTTTGATCGTTTTCTTGTTCTCAAATAAGACAATGTTCTCAAGATTCATCTTGTACATCTTCTGCCCGAGAGCTAAAACCAGCCGTTTGTCCAGGAAGCCCTTGTTCCTTTTAGTGATAAATTATATTTCAAGACTACAATCTGCATTTTAAGGATGCCCCATTGCTACTGGGATTGTCATTTTTTCTAGAGCTTTTCAGCAGAAGAGTTGCTATGCTAAATGCTAAGTCACTTCAGTCGTGTCCAACTCTGTGTGACCCCATAGACAGCAGCCCACCAGGCTCCCCCGTCCGTGGGATTCTCCAGGCAAGAACTCTGGAGTGAGTTGCCATTTCCTTCTCCAATGCATGAGAGTGAAAAGTGAAAGTGAAGTCGCTCAGTCGTATCCGACTCTTAGCAACCCCATGGACTGCAGCCTACCAGGCTCCTCCATCCATGGGATTTTCCAGGCAAGAGTACTGGAGTGGGATGCCATTGCCTTCTCCCAGCAGAAGAGTTAGGAAATGTATTATTATTATTTTTAATTAATTCATTGCTGCACACAGGCTTTCTCTAGTTGTTGTAAGTGGGGTCTTCTCTCCAGTTGTTCTGTGCAGACTTCACATTGCTGTGGCTTCTCTTGTTACAGAGTGCAGACTCTAGGGCAAGGGCTCAGTGGCTGCAGTGCACCAGCTTAGTTGCTCTGTGGCCTGTGGAATCTTCCTGGACCAGGGATTGAACTTGTTTCCCCTGCATTGGCAGGCAGATTCTTAACCACTGGACCACCAGGGAAGTCCAAAAGTGTATCATTTAAAGTAAAATATATCATGAGTTCATAATGATACTTCCAATTCAAATTCAGAACTACAGGGCATTTATGTAACATCTTCTATTAATATCTTACATCGACATCTCCTTTTTTCTATACTAAGAATTCCAGTTTTCAAGGCCACTGGGGATAATACAATTAAAATATCACACAATTACTTTTCAGTTTATCTCATCATACAAACAAAACTGTCTCAGAATTACAATGCTAATGCTACCACCACAATATGATCTCTATAAATAATTTACATATTTTTTCTAATTCTTGTACTTACAGCAAATCTCACTAGGGATCTACTATCAAATGACTGTGTTTAAAAGTCATTGGAAATAATTTCTCTCTGCCACCAACTACACATACACAATTAGGTTCATCTATTTCTTTTTGCTTTCAGTTTGGGAATTTCTATTTTGTGGAGTTATTAATGTTCTTTTATGATTATGTGATATGGTTACATGATTCCAAAGTCAAATCTGTAAGCCAATAAATATTCAAATAATCTAGCTTCTATCTTTGCCCCTTTCATCCTGTTTCCTCTTCACCTTATAGGCAACCATTTCAAAAAAATTTTAGGGCTCATCCTTCCATTTTTTAATGGTTTAGCCTGGGAATATTCATCTGGATGAGCTTCCCAGGTGGAACTAGTGATAAAGAATCTGCCTGCCAATGAGGTGACATAACAGATGCAGGTTCCATCCCTGCATGGAGAAGATGCCCTGGAGGAGGAGATGGCAACCCACTCCAGTATTCTTGCCTGGAGAACCCCATGGCCAGAAGAGCTTGGCCATGGGGTTGCAAAGAGTCAGACATGACTGAGTACACACATGCACACATTCATACACATATATCTTTTTTTTTTGGTTACACTGGGCAGCCTGTGGGATCTTAGTTCCCCAACCCCGAATTAACCCAGAACCTTGGCAGTGAAAGTGTTGAGTCCTGACCACTGGATAGCCAGGGGATTCCCCATGTATGTGTATCTTTACATCCCTCCTTTTTTGCAAAAAAGATGACGTGATATGAACCTTTTCTACACCTTGCTTTTTTTCCACTTAAAAATAGGTCCTGGAAATCACTTTATAGTATCTTCTCATTTGTTTAACAGCTGTATGACTTCGTGTGGATGCACCGTTGTTTGTTCAACCAATCCTCTATCGAGGAAAATTTGGGCTGTTGCCAGTCTTGCTTTTACAAATTGTTCTGTGTCAAATAGCTCTGTGTATATGCATTTTCATATTTTTGCCAGTGTATCTATGGTTAGATTCCTAGGATTGGTATTGTCAGGTCAAAAGGTAAACACGCACATATTTTTGTTAAATATTGCCACGTTTCTCTCCATAGACGGGGTATAATTTTACATCCCTGCCAGCAAGTTCAGTAGCGTGTACATTCTGTTTAGTGGCTGTAATTCAGCCTTGCCTGCTTTTTCTGCTGTTGAAAAACCAGTCGCAAGTGTTGATAGTGAAAGACAGGAGAGAAGGAGTGATTTGGCATACAGACTCTGGAGTTGAACCGCCTGCATTCCAAATCTCGGCTCTGCTACTTAGTAGCTGTGTGTTCTTGAGCAAATTACTCAACCTCTCTGTGCCTGAATTTTCTTATCTGTGAAATGGGGATGTGAGGAACACTTCTTGAAAGGGTTGTTCTGGTTGATCACATTAATGCTTTAAGCAAACAAATGAAACCTTTTGTGCTCTGCCTGGCCGAATAGATGTTAGTTACAGCTAATATTAGTTTAACACTCCTTGTAAGAACTCTCTGAGGTGGGTATCATCAGCCCTCATGTAGAGCTGAGAATTTAGTCACAGAAATGAAATCATTTGCCCTGGGTCACACAGCTAGAAGGGGGGAACTGAGGCTCAGGCCTGTCTGCCCCCGCAATCCATGCTATTGGGCGATGTCACACTGCTGGCTTCCTGTAAAGGGCTGGTCTGGGAGGAGCTGGGGCGCAGGAAGCCAGGGATAGTCCAGGCTCCAACCCGCTTCCAGCGACTGTCTTGGGTACCACCACACCAGTCTTCCAGGCCTGCCATGCTCCCTGTCCCTCACTCTGGGGCTCAGTTGGCCACATTTATGCCATCCCTTGAAGATCCACTGGGCTGTGGTGAGTAAGCACCTGATGAAGAGTGAAGACTGAACTTGGTTTTCCTGGCCCCCGCTCCCCTCTGTCTCCTAGCGAGAAGCCATTTTAACTCTTAATGAGGGAGAACTTCCTCCCCTTAGGCCTTTGCCCACCTAATTTTCCAAAAGTTAGCACAGCTATCTAGATTTCAGGCTTCCCTGGTGGCTCAGATGCTAAAGTGTCTGCCTGCAATGCGGGAGACCTGGGTTTGATCCCTGAGTCAGAAAGATCCCCTGGAGAAGGAAATGGCAACCCACTCCAGTACTCTTGCCTGGAAAATTCCATGGACACAGGAGCCTGGTAGGCTACAGTCTATGGGGTCGCAGAGAGTCAGATATGACCGAGCGACTTCACTTTCACTTTTCTTTTCTCTAGATTTCACCTCTCCTCTCTGGTACTCCTACCACACAGCTACCCTGTCTCTCCTGACCCTCTTGCCTGGCTTGATCCCAAGGTGACTCAGAGTCTTGCATCCTCAGTAAATATTTTTTCTTTGAGTCCACATGCAATAGGAAGTGTGGGAGGTGGTGAAAATTTTTCTGTGTGTAATTGACAAACAATGCTCTGAGTGATAGGCAAGGTGTGGCTCCCCATAGGGGTGAAAATTTGTTCCTTGCTGCATGGTTTTCAGGCCAGGCAGCCCAACTCTGCTTGGTGGGTGCACCAAGCAAGCCTTTCCCCAAGTGTAGGTAACTGAGACAAGACAGGGATTTAATGCATAGCTCACTTTTTATTATTAAAAATGTTTTGTGGAGGACTTACACAAATCATGAATATACCGACAAATCTCTGTGACCTTTCATCTCCTATCAGAAGCAGGTCCAGATTTGGAAGGCCTGAAGCTTACCAAATTTGTATGACTCTCTTTAAGAAAAGCAACCTGAATCACAAATTCAAAATTCAGTACAAAATTCAATGTTTATTTAGAAAGAGAAAATAAATCACAGAAATCACAAATTTGGAAGGCTGACAAATACCACAGACATCATAAAATCCAGAAAAGTAGCACAATATTTTTATTAAGCAACTGTCTGACATATTCTTTAATCACTTGCACATATGACAATTTTATAGTATTCTCTGTGGAGAGACTTGGAAGATCATTTTCTTTCCTCTATCATTATTGGTTGGAATTTGTTTCATATCATTTTTAGTTTAAAATCCTTTTTTTCCCTCCCAGCTTCACAACTCTTTGTTGGTAGTTCATCTAACTACAGATTGTTTCTATTGTCAAATTTAGGAAAATCTCTCTTGCTCTCTTTAAATCTGTACGTAGGATTTGAAAGAATTTTCCAAAGACTAAGCTTCTGACTCGGTGCACTATAGCCCCGATTGTTTTACACTACTGCCCACTTTTGGTACTAGCTGCTATAGGATGTGTGCCCAGACAACATGACTTCTGTACCATTATGTCATGGCTCCAGGTCAGTCAGCCTAGTGGGTGGTACAAACGTTCCACAAGTCATTCCTACAGCGAGATGCTTAGGGATAATGTAACTTGTCATGGAAGTAACTGCAAACCCCATAAATATATCTTACTAAACTCAAAATTGATCTATCCTAAGTCAACTCCTCTAGTTCACTCCCCAAAATGTGTGAAGCCACTCCAATGCCACCTGACACAAGGGGAAATGGGAGTGACAAGAAAGTCAGAAGAGAAAAGAGCAGTAGGCTTAACCAACTGTCATGAAAAATCTTACTTTTGCAAATTTAACAAAACATATGGCCTTGTGAACACATTGTAATCACCCTGTGTACACCCACCCCTCCTCCATGCTGTCAATCTCTGGGCCCCTAGAACCTCATACAAGCCATGTCAAATTGTTTTTGTTGTTGTTGTTGTTTTAATTTTTTGGCTGTGCCACATGATATGTGGGATCTTGATTACCTGACCAGGGATTGAACCCATGCAGGCTGCAATGGGCGTGTAGCATCTTAACCAGCGGACCTCCAGGGAAATCTTTTTGAATGAATGCTTTCAACTTCTGTCTTAATATGTTTCATGGGCCAAGATTTAAAGAAATTAAAAGCTTTCTTCTATCAATGATTTTCTATTAATATCTTGAAGACCTTGGGCATTTTATTAGGGATAAATGTTAGCCTCATGCTTCAGGGTGGAGACTAGGTTCAGTAATCGAGCACACGGGGTGGACAATTCAAAGAGGCACCACATGCCTCACTCTCATCCCACTAGTCCCAGTCTGGTCACAGGCCTCACCTCTTCTAGAAGGCTCCCTGGGGTAGTGAAATATTCAGTTAATACTAAAAATAGAGTGTGGGCCCTTACCAAGTAGCCAAATGGCAACCTTTTTGCTGAGAGAATCTATAGGAACATATGGTTTTTGTACCGTAAGGGACAACATTCCAGATATGAGCACCGGAAATGTATATAGCACACAGAAGACTAACACCATTCATGGCTAAGACTCCAGGCCCAGGCACCAGCCCAAAGGCAGAATGAAGAGCACATTTAATCCTCTCACCACAAAGGCATGAATGAGCTTTTCAGCCTCTGAGTTCAGAGCTCTCCTAGATGGAAGGGGAAGGGGCTGTACTCTCCTCTCCAACATGGTGGAAAAGGCGTGAGAGTGCAGACGGGAGAAGTGAGAAGAAGGTAAGAAGGTTGCTATATGACAGAGTAGTACTGGGATGGCCCCTGTGTTTTACATTCCTGGCTGCAAAGAAGTTGTGATTACCCAGGAGTCAATGCCAAGGTTCCCTCCATAACCTCTGATGATCATGTCACTAGAGGAGGGAACCTTTATATATGGATTCTCATTTTCTGGGTTCCTGGAATTTCTGTTAAATTTCCAAATATTCTACAACCAACCAAAAATGCATTTCACTTTTCTTTCCTTGTTAAACAATACAGGGAATTCCCTGGCAGTCTAGTGGTTAGGACTTGGCACTTTCACTGCCATGACCCTGGGTTCAACTCCTGGCCAGGGAACTAAGATCCCACAAGCCTTCTGGCATGGCAAAATAAAAAATTAATTAAAAAATACACACTCATTGGATATAATGTATTAATAAAGTGTGAAGACGGAAGAAAAACTACTCATGATTTTGTCACTCAGACATAACCATAGGTAATAATATGGTGCATTTTATTGCACACACATGCATGGGGTCCAATTGATTTGTATGCACTTCTTTGACTAACTATATTTTGACCATCTCCACATATTGTGAGATTAAATGTGATTTTTAGCAGCAATGTACTATTCTTATGTATGGAGGTACCACAATCTAATCTTCTGTTGTTGACAGTATAGGCTCTTTTCGCATTTTAATTTCTTTATCTAATAGGTTCCTTAGACTAGATTCCTAGAAGTCACCTTTGACTGTGTCAAAGGTAATGAGCATTTTTAGGGCTCATAAATAAGTAGATTTGACTTCCCTGGTGGCTCAGAGATTAAAGCGTCTGCCTCCAATGCGGGAGACCCAGGTTTGATCCCTGGGTCGGGAAGATCCCCTGGAGAAGGAAATGGCAACCCACTCCAGTATTCTTGCTTGGAGAATCTCATGGACTGAGGAGCCTAGTGGGCTGCAGTCCATGGGGTCACAAAGAGTCGGACACGACTGAGTGACTTTACTTACTTACTTACTTAAATAAGTAGATGCTCTTATCATTCCCATTATACGGATGAGGAAAATAGGAACAGAGACATTTAACAACTTGCCACAGGTCACACAGCAAGTAAAAGGCAGAGCCAGAATTTAAATTGAAGTAGTCTGACACCAAAGCAACCACCGCATTGTGTAAAGGTATTGACTTTGTGTTCTAGTGGCTACAGATATTTTTACCCTCTGTCATTTGTGTCTTAAATTTTGCTGGTGATATTTTTATATGGAGATTTTAAATACATATCTGTAGGCAAATTTATTAATATTTTTGCTTTATGTTTCATTTTTTCATGTTTATAAAATCTATAATATCTCCATCCTATGAGCTGGTAAATATTTACCCATTTTGATGGACTCTTTGATAGCTTTCTTTTAAAACTTGACTCTTTAATTTATTGGAATATTCTTAAATGAAAGAGGCGAGGCAAAAAAGTTTTCATTTGTTAGTAGTTATTTGACATTCTGCCACTGTTATCAAATCCTGAGTGTAGAATAGAGATGGTAATGATCTCTACTCCATAGGATCATTGTTAGATAAAGTGAAAAAAAAATTTACACACACACACACACACACACACACACAAAGTTAAAAAATTAAACAAACACCCAATAGGAATTAATTCTCTTTTTCCAAATCAATCTGCCCTACTCAGAAAAGGTTTCTATGGCAATCATATATTTACATACCTCTCTTCTGTACTTCGGAGAAGGCAATGGCACCTCACTCCAGTACTCTTGCATGGAAAATCCTATGGACAGAGGAGCCTGGAAGGCTGCAGTCCATGGGGTCACTGAGGGGCATACACAACTGAGCAACTTCACTTTCACTTTTCACTTTCATGCATTGGAGAAGGAAATGGCAACCCACTCCAGTGTTCTTGCCTGGGGAATCCTTCTGTACTTGCTTCCTTGTCTAGAGAAAAGAAGGGTCCTTATCTAGTTTTGCAGTCTTGAGAATTTTATGATTTCTCCTTTAAACATTTTATGAACAGTTTGAAACAATTTGCGTAAAGTTGACTTCTTTGAAAGAGCTATGTACTTCATAAAGAGCAGGTACTTTTGCTACTTTGTCTGGGGGATGATATTTAAAACACTGATTCATTTATGATGATGGATTCACTTATTTAATTAAGGAAATCAGTGTGTTCCAATTTGTTACCCTAATTTTTTGGTGGAAAAAAGATTGAGTTTGTATTTATCTGTTTCTTCCGTTTTGTGAGTATTATACTGTGGAGTGACCACAATTCCAATGGGTCTGTCACTTGAATAATCACAGACATGATGGTCTAAATAATGGCGGCATCCTCAAGACTTCCCTCTACTTCAACACTTCACTAAGCTCTGTTGGTTTCACCGCCATAGTATAACCTCTATCCATCTATTTTTCTCCCAACCCACTGTTCCTACCTTGGTCAAGTCACTATCATTCCTTTTGGACCACAGCCCCTGCTGGCGCCCTGCTTCCATCGCTACCCCCAAGCAATTCATCCTGCATGCAGCAGCCCAGGGGGAGCCTCTTCATATGCAAGCCATATCTTGTCATTCCTCTATTGAAAACCTGGCACGGTTCTACCTGTCAGTGTTTAATCTCAAGAGTGTGGTCCTTGGACTATCTGCAGCAGAATCACCTGAGACATTTTTTATTTTAAATACGAATATCTGGGCTTTGCCCAAGACCTACTAAGTTAATCTCTGTGGTTGAAGCCCGGGGAATCATATTTTAAATAAGCATCCTGAGTTAGTCAATTCCCAAAGAGATCCACGTCCTTGCCAAGAACCCCTAGATGCCAGTGACCTTGACTTTTTCCTGTCATCTCCCTGGATCTAGGAAAGGGCCTGGCACAGAAGAGATGCTTCGGCTCTCTGGGTTGAATGGCCAGGCTGGAGGGTACAGATGTGTGCATATTTGAACTAAAGCTTGAGGCAGGGTTCAAGACAGGGATGTTTGATTTGCTTTAATATTTGAGATCATTCCAACTCTGCCTTTCCTTCTACCTACTATTACTCCTGCCACCCCTTCCTCCCTCCCACATAGCCCTAGGTGTGCCTGGCCTGACTGATTCTGGAATCCTTGATTCCCATAAGCCTTATGTACAGGTTTTCCATTACTGTATAACATATGACCACAAGCTGAACAGCTTAAACTGACACATGTTTATTATCTCCTGGTTTCTGTGGATCAGGAGTCTGAGCACAGCTTAGTTGGAGCCTCTGATCAGTCTCACAGGCTGAAATCAAGGTCAAGGCTGAAAGCTCTTTTAGTGGCTTGACTGGGAGAGAATCAGCTCCCAAGCATCATGATGTGGGCAGAATTAATTTCCTCATGGCTGTTGAGCTGAGAGCCTGAGCTTTTTGCTGACCGTAAGCCAGAGGCCACCTGAAGTTCTTGCTGTGTGGTTTCTTCAACATGGCTGCTTCCTTTGTCAGCGCTTCTGTGGTGGCTCAGACGGTGAAGAATCAGCCTGAAGTACAGGAAACCCAGGTTTTATCCTTGGGTTGGGAAGATCCCCTGGAGAAAGAAATGGCAACCCATCCCAGTATTCTTGCCTGGTGAGTCCCATGGACAGAGGAGCCTGGTGGGTTATCGCCATGGGGTCACAGAGTCAGACACAACTGAATGACTAAGAATTCCACTTTCTTTTATCAAGGAGAATCCTCCTTCCAGTCTGGTGAGTTGGAGTCTTACATAACAAGATAACTGTGGGAGTGACATCTGATTACCTTTGGCATATTCTGTAGGTTGGAAGCAAGTCATACATACTACCCATGCTCAGAGAAAGCAGAGTAGGCAAAGATATGAATACCAGGAACTGGAAGAAGCATTGGAGGTTACCTTAAATCTTGTCTGCCACACCCTTGTCGTTGCATTGCCATTGGCCCAGGGACTCCTTCAGAGAAGGCTGTCTCTTCTGGCCCCACATCACCATCAGTGAGAGTCTCAGCCATCCTGTCCTGAGCCGTTGCCTCTTCACATTCTAAGACTTCTACTGGGATGTGCAGTCACAGTGGGTCCAGTACCTTAGGCCCGTCTAGGTCTAGCTCCTCTGGGCTGGTGACTGCATTGTGCTAACAGCTCTGCCCCCCTGGGGCACATTAACGCAGGCGATGTCAGTAGGATTGGGAGGTGTATGTGGGGAACCCAGGTTCACGTAT
This sequence comes from Aepyceros melampus, assembly GCA_006408695.1. Lineage (NCBI taxonomy): Eukaryota > Metazoa > Chordata > Mammalia > Artiodactyla > Bovidae > Aepyceros > Aepyceros melampus. The sequence goes on along the minus strand of SJXQ01000340.1, from coordinate 32,425 downwards.
ATGCGTTTGTATATCTGTGCCTGCTACTAGTTAAAGCAGTCCTGGGCTCAGGGGCTACTAAGATCTTGTATTTGGATGTGGTCCAACAGGAAGAGTTTTAAGAAGCTGAGGATTGAGGGGAAGCCTTGATTTCAACTCATGGAGGAAGGTGGAGCTAATAAAAAGCCAGAGAAAGTAGTCTAGAAGGCTGCCAAACTGGGGCCACAAGGCCAGCAAAAATGGGGTGCAGAGCCTGATGTGGATTACTGAGTGGGAAGCAATGGGTGATACACGAAGGATCTGCAGGGATGGCCCTGTTGCTCAGATATGATGAGCGAATCTTTTAAACATTTAATTTTACATTTTCACGTCAAGTATCTTGACTAAATGAATCGTCTTTAGACACACAGTGTATGTAGGAATCTGATGTTCTGTACAATCTAAACTTGGGTTCAGGTCAGATTGTGTTCTTGACAAAAATGTGGAATAAAATAGCACTAAAAGCAAATGATCCTGTTTTCTGGAACAAGTGCCTCTTTGAAGGGCCATCCAGCTATCATTCTGTTCAGGCAAAGATTGTTCAACTTGTTCTCTCTTGATAGATCGTCTTGCAGAGTCACTGGGTTAAACATTGAGCTTTGCACAGTCTGATTTTTGAAACCTCTTCTACTTTCTCCTTAGTGGGCCTCCAGATGGGTTGGCAGTTGGCCAGATCAGCTACAGAGGGCAGATAGTCTAAAATGCCTGTATTCACTTGAATGTTTCAAAGGTTTTAAAAGAATCAGTGAACAGGGTGTTAAGCACAGACAAGCACTTGGGCACGTCACCAGTGTCTTGTTCTGCAAGCTCTATTAACTGAGTCATGTAGGCCCAGGCTGGGAAACCTGGTTGTGAAACCATGAAGACGGCAAAGAGGTTTGGGCTGCTTATTGGCGGTGAAGGGGAGGCTTCCACAACACAATTAGCATCATTTTTAAAGAATAAGCCCTTGGTCTGCAACCTTGAGGGGTCCCTGGTCTTCTCACATGATGCTGTTTGAGCTTCCACTGACCAGTTCAGATGCCTTCCTGACTGAGAATGACATTTCACCTCAAAAAGTGCTGCCAATCACCAGGCCAGGGAGGGAGTACTCTCCATGTTTGTGTGGAAAGGGATTTCCTGCTGGAATAGAGAAGAAATAGATGCCAGGCAGGCAGCGAGTGCTCCTCCATCTCCCAAGCCCTATCTCAGTGGAAAGTGGTCTCCTGCATTCAGGTCCTCAACCCAGAATCTGAGAGTCATCCTCGACACCTGTGTCTCCCTGGTTTCCTGCAGTCAATCCACCACTCAGCTCTGGAGAGTCTGTCCTCTAAATAAATTTCCCCTCATCCACCCTCCTTCCTCCTCTCTGCCCAGCCATCATTGTCTCCTCCTCGGGACAAGAGACCTGGTTTCCCAGTTGGCTCTATTAATCACTTTTAATCTGTACTCCATTTAGTGGCTCCAGGGACCTCTTAATGAGATATGATTGGTCTCTTTCTCTTTGCTTAAAACCTTGCGGTGTCTTTCTGTGATCCTTGGGCTACATCTTCAAATCCTCAACACCACCGCCATGGTCCCTTTTGCCTCTGACAGCCTCACAGTGGGCCATCTCCCCCTTTACTGTCTCCTGTCCAGTCCCACAAGCTGCCTTGGGATTCGTCAGAAGATGTGTCTTCCTCTCTGCTTCTGGGCCTGCCTTCTCATGTGACTCTTTTGCCTGAATACCCCTTCTGCTCTTTTTTATCTAGTTATCACTCATCGAGCCTTAGAAGTGTTACTCAAATGTCACTTTGTCCAGGAAGCCTGTGATCCTCCTCCGAGATGAGGTTAGTCTTGGCTGCTGTTGGGTCTCCTGGCAGTGAGTGCTGCTGCTCCATAGCACTAATCACCAGGGTAGCTATGTCATTAATTGGGCTCTTAATTGTGTAAGGACAGTCTGCCTCTATAGAGCATCGGCTGGGAAGACAGAGGACACGTCTTGCTTGCTTGGTCAGCCTGGCATCAAGAACAGGACCAGTCACTGTGTGATCTTAGGCAGATTACTTAACCTTTCTGAGATTCTTCACCTGCAAAATCGACTGCTCTCAGGATTCAGTGAAAACATAGTTCACATAATTAGCCCATGATGGTTATTCAACAAATATCAGTCTTTTCTCTGAACAGGGTCAGAATCCTGGGAATTGGTCACTGGAAATTCTATCAACCTGGTCAAACATTTCAAAATTCATCCTGCTAACAAAATGCAGTGTTCTTTGAACGGACCAGTGTCACTTGGAGTGCCAGATTAGGAATGTCTCTGTCTAACCCTGCCACCCACCCAGAGCACAACTGAGCAATGCATCCATCCATTTCCTGAACAAATATTTATGGAGTGCCTATCAGCAAGGTGTTGGTACTATTAGAGCAACCAATATTGTCTGTGACCTCTTACAACTTATAGTTAGCTCCCCTCAGTGATTTTGCAAAAAATTGGCTGTGATGCCTTTTCTTTTTGTGTTTTGGGGTTTTTTTGGCCACACCATGCAGCATGCAGGATCTTAGTTCCTTGACCAGGATCAAACCTGTGTCCCGTGCATTGGAAGCACAGTCTTAACCATGGGATCAGTAACAGAGTCTCAACTGTTGGATCTTGTTTTCATGTCACCAAATAAATGGCTTGACTCTTCTGGATCTGTCCTGAGACAGCCCTAGCTGTGGCTTGTGACATGGTGTGGGGGACAATTTAGCTCTCCTGGTTCAGTCAAAGCTATTTTCATCTCCAGATAAACTTGCACTGGGATTTTAAAACTCTATCCACAGTTCTTCTTCTTCATTTCCTATCTTCATCTTGTGCCCCATACCCTGGTCCTCTTCTGAAGCACACCCAAGATTGCCTTCTTTCTTACGATGTGTTGGTAGATAGGATGCATGTCATCATCCTTAGAACAGCAGCTATTTGTGGAATATTAAGAAGATAAAAGAAAAGATGGGAAAGGCAAAGGAGAAAAGGAAAGATATACCAATTTGAATGCAGAGTTCCAAAGGATAGCAAGAAGAGATAAGAAAGCCTTCCTCAGTGATCAATGCAAAGAAATAGAGGAAAACAATAGAATGGGAAAGACAAGAGATCTCTTCAAGAAAATTAGAGATACCAAGGGAACATTTCATGAAAAGATGGGCACAATAAAGGACAGAAAGGGTATGGACCTAACAGAAGCAGATGATATTAATAAGAGGTGGCAAAACCACAAAGAAGAACTATACAAAAAAGATCTTCATGACCCAGATAATCACGATGATGTGATCACTCACCTAGAGCCAGACATCCTGGAATGTGAAGTCAAGTGGGCCTTAGGAAGCATCACTATGAACAAAGCTAGCGGAGGTGATGGAATTCCAGCGGAACTGTTTCAAATCCTGAAAGATGATGCTGTGAAAGTGCTGCACTCAATATGCCAGCAAATTTGGAAAACTCAGCAGTGGCCACAGGACTGGAAAAGGTCCGTTTTCATTCCAATCCCAAAGAAAGGCAATGCCAAAGAAGCTCAAACTACCGCACAATTGCACTCATCTCACATGGAGTAAAGTCATGCTCAAAATTCTCCAAACCAGGCTTCAGCAATACATGAACCATGAACTTCCAGATGTTCAAGCTGGTTTTAGAAAAGGCAGAGGAACCAGAGATCAAATTGCCAACATCTGCTGGATCATTGAAAAAGCAAAAGAGTTCCAGAAAAACACCTATATCTGCTTTACTGACTATGCCAAAGCCTTTGACTGTGTGGATCACAATAAACTGTGGAAAATTCTTAAGGAGACGGGAATATCAGACCACCTCACCTACCTCCTGAGAAATCTGTATGCATGTCGGAAGCAACAGTTAGAACTGGACATGGAACAACAGACTGGTTCCAAATTGGGAAAGGAGTACGTCAAGGCTATATATTGTTGCCCTAATTATTTAACTTACATGCAGAGTACATCATGCTAAATGCCAGGCTGGATGAAGCACAAGCTGGAATCAAGATTGCCAGGAGAAATATCAATAACTGGCAGAAAGCAAAGAACTAAGGAGCCTCTTGATGAAAGTAAAAGAAGAGAGTGAAAAAGTTGGCTTAAAATTCAACATTAAGAAAACTAAGATCATGGCATCTGGTCCCATCACTTCACAGCAAATAGATGGGGAAACAATGGAAACGGTGACAAACTTTATGTTTTGGGGCTCCAAAATCAGTGCAGATGGTAACTGCAGCCATGAAATTAAAAGACGGTTGCTCCTTGGAAGAAAAGTTATGATCAACCTAGACAGCATATTAAAAAGCAGAGACATTACTTTTCCAACAGAGGTCCATCTAGTCCAGGCTGTGGTTTTTTCAGTAGTCATGTATGGATGTGAGAGTTGGACCATAAAGAAAGCAGAGTGCCATAGAATTGATGCTTTTGTACTGGGGTGTAGAAGACTCTTGAGAGTCCCTTGGACTGCAAGGAGATCCTACCAGTCAATCCTAAAGGAAATCAGTCCTGAATATTCATTGGAAGGACTGATGCTAAAGCTGAAACTCCAAACTTTGGCCACCTGATGCAAAGAACTGACTCATTTGAGAAGACCCTGATGCTGGGAAAGATTGAAGGCGGGAAGAGAAGGGGTGAGATGGTTGGATGGCATCACCAACTCAATGGACATGAGTCTGAGTAAGCTCTGAGAGTTGGCAGTGGACATGGAAGCCAGATGTGCTGCAGTCCATGGGGTCTCAAAGAGTCGGACGTGACTGAGTGACTAAACTGAACTGAGGAAGATAAGGCATCTGCTGGGTAAAGACATATCCTCTAGGGTATTGAAAGCTGCTCAGTTTGCTTTCATTCCTTACCCTGTGTCCAAGTGGGCAGGATGGCTTTGGTTCTGAAGTCTGTTTGCATTTCATGGTGATTTGAGTTCCCAACTCTTTGCAACCCCATGGACTATATGGTCCATGGAATTCTCCAGGCCAGCATACTGGAGTGGGTAGCTGTTCCCTTCTCCAGGGGATCTTCCCAATCCAGGCATCAAACTGAGGTCTCCCACATTGCAAGGGTATTTTTTTACCAGCTGAGCCACAAGGAAAGCCCATTAAAGACACAGAGCTATTAGAATATGAGAGAAACTCACAACTACAAGGAACCTGAATTTTTCCCTCAGTAATTTTCAAGAATGTGGATTTATGACATTTTTGGGTGGATCAGGATCCCTTGACTAAGAAACACACATACAGAAAACTGCTTCACAGAACAGCTCATACCATCGTGTAGATCCAGGCTTGTGTGAGCCGCCTTGGGTCTACATCAGCTGGATGGAACCCCCCTCACCCTGAGTCCCCTGAAATTGTGGACCAGGCGGGTTTGCAAAATCTGTCAGCCATTAGTCCCTTGCAGAATCATCTGACTGTGAGGAAAGGAAGAAACTTGTCAGTACCCCATTTATTTTTTTTGGAAGGCGGTAACAAGCACTCATGTGTGTGTCTGGGTTGGAGTTCGTTGGTTTTGAGGGGAAAACCTTTCCTGTAGGGGAAGAGCCCCATTCCTCCTCTTTTTGGAAATGTGGGGGCCTCTCTGTGACAGAGTCAGTTTCCCAGCTTCGCCTCTAATGGAGTGAGCAGATTGCAGGAAGAATGCGATGCTGCTCAGTAAATTTAATGACTTTATGAAGATAAATGTTTCCCTTCCGAGGCTCCTTCTTGTCAGAATACATTTAATACCACCATTCCTTTGAGAACTAAATTCCTGTAGCACTTTGCAGCATATTAACATGTTTTTCTCACCACATGAAATTGCACTTCAAGCAAGAAATAATAATGTTTCTGCCTCCCCTTGTACATTTTTATTACTGCCAATGAATAGGAGTAAATTAACTATTATGGCTAACATTATTCACGGGGACAAATTCCTAACTCATTTTACAGAGAATAATAAATAACAGAATGAATAAGATGCCTTTAATTTCACATGTGAATTATCAAAGATTCCTCAGACTAGTGGAAGAGAGGCCGACTTGTTTATACACAAAATATCAGTATCCAGCCAGTGCTGAGCATTGTGATGTGTGTCACCTAAGAGTCACCTGCTTGTGGCTACACCCATAACCAGGCTGCCCCAGGTTCCCGAGCTGGGGAAGCCAAATTCCCTTCCATCGCTCATCCTCAGCTACCTAACGCACACTCTAATTGTACACTCAAACAACTATATTTAGCTTTTATAAAATTGAGTTCCCATGTCTATCCAGGCATTTATCACTTCATTCCATAGGCAACATAAAGACCGGGCAGATCTGGTTTCCATTAAGGACATTGCAAGGCAAATTCCACTCAAATGGAAACTGCTGAAGTCCTGGCCAGTGGCTCTTTCATTCTGAACTGCCTTCTACAGCCCAAATTCCAGTACAGTGACACAATTTGAACACCTCCTTTAGCCTGTTCTAATGGGATTTTTGCTGTACCATAAATTGTCAAGAACCTGAGAGGTACAAGCAAGCAGGATAATAGGGGACAGAACAGCATACACACCCTTCTGGAATATCACTCCACTCAATGGCCTTCCCAGCTCTCTGTGGCTGCACTGCCGCAACTGTGCTCTCTTACCAGACCACTATTGAGCAGGGACCATGTTTGGGTGCAGAATGTGAGGGATTGCCAGTATCCCAGAGAGAATGCATGCTGTCTGGTATCCTTGGTTATTGGCCTAAAGGGGCCACAGGCTGAATGTCTGCAGGGGTGTGGGTGGGCCTGCAGGAAAAGAGGGTGAGCCTGATGGAGAGGAGGGCAGGCTGCAGAGTTGCAGCAGCCAGGCATATGCCAGAAGTAGATGTAGGGAGGTGGGAAAAGGCAGGAACACTCGTGTGGGGAGTGAGCACTCGTCTCTTCCATTTGGCCTGAGTCATCTTCATGCATACCATGAATTCAGATCTTCCCCTAAAAACATGCACTTTCTGGACCTAAGTGCAGAACTTTGGACTAACTTGATTAAGCTTCTTCTTCAGAGTTTCAGTTTAGCAATTCTTCCTTTCAAATGAGCATGTGTCCTTATACTTTTCAACATATGAGGTTGACCAAAAATTTTGTTCCAGTTTTTCCTTAACTAACATGGTAGAATTCATTATAATTGTGGGTGCATAGGTTATAATTCATTATAATTGTGAGTGCACAGTACACTCAACTGCACTGTGATGTATAGAATTGGCCACATATTCTTTTTGGAAAATTGGAAGCAAATTTTGCCTTTTCTATTCTTTTGGTGTCATTTCTAGTCTTTTGGGAGAGCTATCTCAAGGATTGACAGATTACAACTGTTTCCTCTCTATCTTGGCCAGTTGCCAGGTCAGGAGATAGGAACTTATTTAGAATAAATTACAGCTGCCCTTTGGTAAAATGCATATATTTCTGATTATAAAGTCACTGAATAAAATTTGGAAAACACGATAAAATAAGGAAAATGTTAAATCACCAGTGACGCTAACTCCCTGAGGTCCCTTTGCTACCATATTTGTCTGTGTTCTTTCAGTATTGTTCTGTGCACATACAGATGTACACATACTTGTATAAATGGGTGCATTTTCTAGTTATTCCCATAGGATACATCTTAGAAATAAGTAGAAATATTGATCAAACAGTATAGATTTTTAAGACTTTTTACATCAGTTGTCAAATCGCCATTCAGAGAAGTCTTACTGGTTAGTACTTTGACATTATCATCGCAATACATTTATCCTTGCCCCTCTGTCAATTGTGTATATTCTCATGTTTACAATCTTTGCCAATGTGATAAACAAAAAAGAAAAATTGGTGTCTCATTTTCATTTTGCATTTCTCTGATTGCAAGTCTTATTGGGCATTTTAATGTTTACTGTAGGATGTATGTGTTGTCATTGTCTATTTGTGTCATTTGTCTCTTTTGTGATTTTTTCTTATTGATTTATGAGAGCTTTTTGTATATTAAGGATATATAGTCTTGTCTTATTTGTTGGAATATTTAGTTTCTCATTTGCTTCAGATTCTTCTGTAAAATAGGGATGGTTCTATGTATTTTGCAAGGCTGATGTGATGGCTAGCCATCATGAATAATGTCCCTTACACAATGTCTGGGATGGTGGATGCTCAGCATGGGCTAGCTATTTCTAGTGTTGCCATGGATTAGATTTGTAATCCACACTGTATGGGTATGGATGTTTGAGCATTTTCTCCACAGCCCAGATCTCTCTGCCAGAAGCTGTGACACTAAAACTGCCAGCAGACAAGCAAAGAGCCCCATCACCTTCTTCCTACAGGGCTATTCATCAAGGAGGCTGACTTTAAGGGATGGCTTCAGCTGGAGGACACAGATCTTCATGCCAACAAAAGGATCTGCAGAAGTGGCACAGCATGCCTATGGAGTAGATGCTGTCACCCCTCCTACTTGACTACTGAGGAAACTCAAGCACAGGGAACTCAGGCACCTCCTCAACATCATACAGTAGCTGAGGCCAAGTATATGACATCTCAGAAACCAGCTACGGGAACTTGCTCTCTGTGCTGAGGATTTCTCAGCCATAAAATGAAGAGGCTTTAGTAGGCAATCTCCGAGACCCCTGGAACTCCAACAGTCCTTATTTCTGAAGAGAATCCGTGGGTACAGCCCTGATTTATTACCATAAAATTCATTGTATTGATTCACAGTTGCCCAAGGGCATTTTGTGTCCTTTGCAACTCTTGGTTCTGTTACTTATGTTGCCAATGCCAAGGGGGTTGGGAGACACAGAAAAAAACTTCCTTATTTTTAGGTTTGAGTCCTAATAAAAATCTGTTCTATAATACAAAGTGCAGATACTACCTCATAGGCTCATCTAACTCAACACGTCCCAACTGAACTCAGCTTATCTTCTGGCCCCAGAGCTATTCCTTATGGAAGAGCATCTTGGCTCCTCATCTCAGCATTTCTCGTAGTTTGTAATTATGCCTGTCTTGGTGGTGTTATTTGCTTGATGTCTGTCTTTTCTGGGATTTCTGCCCATCAGGAGGTGAAAAGTGGTCCCTCAGTGTAACTGTGCATTTTGACCTTGTCTTTATACAGAATGCTCCATGCCATATTGTACTTGTTGATTTAGTTCTCTGTCTCTGGCCAAAGACTGTGAACTCCTTGAGGACAGGGCATGTTATAGACTGAATGTGTCCCCCCACCACCACCTCAATTCATGTGCTGAAGCCCTAACCCCTAATGTGATGGTATTTGGAGAGACTGCATAGAGGAACTAATTAGGTTTAGATGAGGTCCTGAGGCGGAGAAGGCAATGGCACCCCACTCCAGTACTTTTGCCTGGAAAATCCCATGGGCGGAGGAGCCTGCTAGGCTGCAGTCCATGGGGTCGCTAAGAGTCGGACATGACTGAGCGACTTCAGTTTCACTTTTCACTTTCATGCACTGGAGAAGGAAATGGCAACCCACTCCAGTGCTCTTGCCTGGAGAATCCCAGGGACGGGGGAGCCTGGTGGGCTGCCGTCTATGGGGTCGCACAGAGTCGGACACGACTGAAGCGACTTAGCAGTAGCAGCAGCAGAGGTCCTGAGGATGGGGCCCTCTTGATGGGGTTAGTGCCCTTACAAGGAGAAACACCAGAGAGGTTGCTCTCTCTTTCCACACGTACACACTGAGGACAGGTAATGTGAGCACCCTTGAGATGGCACTTGTCTATAAGCTAGGAAGAGGATGCTTATCAGAACTGGACTGTGCTAGCCCCCTGATCTTGGACTTCCAGCTTCTAGAACTGTGAGAAAGTGGTTTATGGTATTTTGTTGTGACAGCCTGAGCTGGCTGAGACAGGACACCTTTTCCTTGTCTTTGGCCTCCAGTTGCCAGTACAAAATAGCTGCTCAGTATTTTTTTAACTGACATCAAATAGATGCTCAGTAAAAAGTAGATGCTGAAAGGATTGGCTAGCTGAGAATCCTAGCTATACTTCAGGTTAGAGCTGACATCCCGATTCCCCCTCAATACCAAAAGAGCAGCCATGGTCCCCTCCTCTCAGCCTATCGTCCCCTCCTCTCAGCCTATCTGTCACACACGATACTGAGAAAGCTTGACTCTGGACTGATTTCCCTTCTCCAGGCTCCCACTGGGTAAAAGTGTGAGAACCACTTCCCAACATGAAAGTGGCCAGGAGCCAAAATTGATAACAAAACATCAGACTATGTTAGACCTCTTAACAGCTTGTTGTAGACCACCCTTCCCTACTGTAAGAGCAATCTGAGTCTCACAGAAAGAAGCCAAGTGTTCTAGAAAGAGACACTCTTGTCAAAGACAGGGTCACCAAAGATCCTCCTGAGAGTGCCCTGGTTTGGATGTCCCCTAAACCATGTCCAGCTCAAATGAGGACACAAACCTCTTCCCACAGTTTCTTGTGGCACAGCTGAGGCAGCCTGCAGTCTTCAAGACAACAGAACACCAAGACAGCATGGCTAGGATGCTTTGCCACATGCAGGCTCAGGAGAATCCCAAGTGGCTGGCTCTCCTTTGTCCTTTAGCCCAGGATCCTTGAGCTCCAGCATGTCACCATAGAGAGTGCCAGCAGGTTTCTGAGTGCAGCTGAGTAGCTAACTCAACAGTTCAGTTCAGTTCAGTCGCTCAGTCGTGTCCGACTCTTTGCGACCCCATGAATCGCAGCACACCAGGCCTCCCTGTCCATCACCAATTCCCGTGTTCACTCAGACTCACGTCCATTGAGTCCGTGATGCCATCCAGCCATCTCATCCTCTGTTGTCCCCTTCTCCTCCTGCCCCCAATCCCTCCCAGCATCAGGGTCTTTTCCAATGAGTCAACTCTTCACATGAGGTGGCCAAAGTACTGGAGCTTCAGCTTCAGCATCATTCCTTCCAAAGAAATCCCAGGGCTGATCTCCTTCAGAATGGACTGGTTGGATCTCCTTGCAGTCCAAGGGACTCTCAATACTCTTCTCCAACGCCACAGTTCAAAAGCATCAATTCCTTGGTGCTCAGCCTTCTTCACAGTCCAACTCTCACATCCATACACGACTACCGGAAAAACCATAGCCTTGACTAGACGGATATTAGTCGGCAAAGTAATGTCTCTGCTTTTGAATATGCTATCTAGGTTGGTCATAACTTTTCTTCCAAGGAGTAAGCGTCTTTTAATTTCATGGCTGCAGTCACCATCTGCAGTGATTTTGGAGCCCAAAAAAACAAAGTCTGACACTGTTTCCACTGTTTCCCCATCTATTTCCCATGAAGTGATGGGACAGGATGCCATGATCTTCATTTTCTGAATGTTGAGCTTTAAGCCAACTTTTTCATTCTCCTCTTTCACTTTCATCGAAAGGCTTTTTCGCTCCTCTTCACTTTCTGCCATAAGGGT
>SJXQ01000340.1:0-20944 GCA_006408695.1 Aepyceros melampus | reverse complement strand
CACCTGAAAGCCACTAAGTTTCCTTCATAGCTCTTGTATTTAACCTCTCTTCTTATCCACAGTCATAACTTTACTTCAAATCCTGATCATCTCCTGCTTGGACTGTCAGTTTGGTCCACTAATTGTTCTGCCCCTCTAGATGATCCCAGCCACTTGCTTTAAACAATCCTTCATTATGTTACCACTGAGATAATCTTAATAAACCACATAATCAAGCAAGGTAAAAACTCTTCAGGATCCCTGTTGCTTTTGGACTTCTGAAAGGAAATTCCTTAGTATATCCTGGAAGATGATATACTACTAGTCAGCCTTCAAGAATCAGATAAAAAGCTTTCTCCTTTGTGAGATTCTTCTTGACATACTGAAACAGAATTAAATAATTCTTTCTGCTAATGTGATTGTATATGCTACATATCTCTGACTTTGTATTTACTACCCTGTTGTATGATTACATGTCTACATAACTATACTCGATTGTAAGCTCTTTGAGGCTTTGCATTGTGGCTATTTATTTGAGGAGAGTGAATAGAATTTTTAAGCATAAAAATGCACAAATTTCCTCTGAGAACACTGGAAAACAAAAGAATTTTTTTAAATTGGATTATAAACCCCACAATAACTTAAGAGCATAAATTGCAATATGGAAAATGGTGACCAGAAAACAAGAAACTGGTTGCAACAATACAAGCACAGAAGAAATGAACAATTCCAAAAAAAAAAAAAACCATCCTAAGGGTCTGCAGGAAGGGTTCTGTTAAATATGGGGGAAAACTATTATCTGTCTATTTATATAATTTAAATTCTGACATACAGAAGATTTTTCTTAAAATTTCTTTAATCATGTTTTTGTATGAAACCTGAAGGACAAATATATTCATTACATTCTCCCTTCTTTTCTTTCAAAAGAAAATATTCTTTTGAATTACTGCCGTGTAAAACATGTTTGGAAAGCCTGTGTTACTTATAAAAAGCCTGTGTTACTTCAAAAATGGCATATTTCTTGATTTTTAAAAATGAGGATCCAGTGCAGTACGATATATGAAAATGCATCATTAACTTGGAAATAAATATGTGTCCAGTAAAAGTGGAAAGTATTTTCTCTCTTTTTTTTAATTCTTAAATTCCTGGACATACTTTGTGAAGTGACTTCACAGATGTTGTCCGCATAAATTTCTAAATGACCAGAAGCTCTTTCTCTAACAATACCATCATGAAGCAATACTACAGATATTTAGGAGAACTCTTTCCTGGGTTATGTGTATTGACTGCACTCTGTGCCTAACTTTTCAACAAATGAACATAAGGCTGTAGTGTCTATAGATCTGATAGATTTCTATGACCTTTACAAAGAACTGAGAAGCCTGGTAGGCTACAGTCCACAGGGTCACAAAGAGTCAGACACGACTGAGCGACTTCACTTAACTTATACTACTAGTGCTTTACATTTTTTGTAAAATAGATATATTTATTATTTGTAATTAAAACAAAATTTAACATTTTTAGCCCTAATTTTTGTTTAGGTAATCTGTGCCATAATTTTTATAAGGATTTCATTTTAGCATATATATTCTTCAAAAGTAAGAATATTTAACATTCATAGTATAATCCAATAATATTATATTCAGAGTATATTTTCATCAACAACTCTGTATTACTGAATAATAATATAAAATGTGGCATTTTATTTTTAATTTTCTTAATGCAGAAAAACAAAAAAGAAAGTAGAAATCACACATACTATGCAATTTAGAAGAATATAAAGTAAGGTAAAATTCTCTGTCTTTTAAAATTAAAAACTTGATGCTTCTCATTCCAAAATTTTACCCATGGCTATAACAATATGTCTACCTACAAATATCCATATATACAGCAAAACTTTTTGTTATAAAAGTGAGATATAGTCTATACACTATTCTTAAAATTGTATTCATATTTTAGCACCAGGTTTTCAATTCAGTATGGTATAAATATAGTTACAAATCTTTTAACATTTTGAAAAAATAAAGTATAATTTACTTACAGTGAAACACATAAATCTTAAGTGACAGTGTAACAAATTTCCACAAATGTATGCACGAGTGTAAATGGATACTCCTCGCAAGACTTAGAACATTTCCATCACTCCAGAAAGATCTGTTGCATCACTTCCCATGGAACATTGCATCACCCACCCTCACCTCAAGCAACTACTGTTCTTATTTCTTTCATTCTAGATTGGTTTTAGCTTAGAAATTTATATAAATATAATCATACCACACCATCATATCTCATTTCAAAAATAGTAATTATTCTCATGTTAATAGAATTGATAGGTTGTTTCAAGTTTTTTGTTTAAAATTACTCTTGTAAGTGTATTTAGTCTTTAGATCTTTAGTACCTCTGAAACTTAATATGTTATGAAATATGGCATAAATTAATTCTATTGAACACTGATTACTGGTATTTCCAAATCATCTACATTATAGTCTATATTTCCCATACTAGTTTCAAATTTCATATGTATAATATATTAAAATCTCAACATACTACTTAGATACACTTTTAACCTATTTTTTCTATTATTATGATATAGCATTGTCTCTTTGTTATGGTAGTATTATATACATTTTATTTTCTAACAGAGCAACTATCTCTTCATTTTACCTGTTTCTAAAAAAAAAACAAAAAATCTTCGTTTATATTCCACTTACATATCCAGTAAATATTGTCTATTATCATTTTATCTAAGAAATTTTCACCTTCTCTTTAAAAAAGTAGTATTTAAAAGTATGTTCAAGGATATTTTTAGTAGATTTCAGTTAGAAAATTTTAAAAAATCACCAATTTTTTTACTTCAATTCATATTACTAACTTTGCCCCCTTTATTTTTGTATGATTTTCAGGTTCTGCTTGTAAAATGTCATAGTAATAAATACTTCCTCTCCATAATATGAATTATGCATGGAAACATGTTTTAGGAACAGAATGATGACATTTAGGCATTCTTTAGTGAACAGAAAAGCACAAGAATGGGTATGAGGCTATTTACATCCTTAGATGTCTGTTTCGTATTATTTGATTTTGAAGAATCCTTTAGAATATAAAGTAAATCTGTGCTCTCAGCAGAGTATTTACCCATCCTAGTGTTTCACCATTTGACTTTCATTTGGAAAGTTACATGGATTGCTACTGGGGTTTTTCAGAGCTTATGGGCTAGTCATCGCAGTACCCCTCCTGCTCCACTGTTCACTATGTGCTGTGTGTGTGCATAGTCGCTGAGGAGTGGGTTACCAGGCTCTCTTCCAGGGGATCTTCCCAATCCAGGGATTGGACCCAGGTCTTCTGCATTGCAGGTGGATTCTTTACCATCTGAGCCACCAGGGAAGTCCTCTATTCATTATATTAATCACATATTACTTGAGAATCATCTTGGCAAATGTCACTGTGCTAGGTATTCAGGGGATTATGAAGAAGTCTTAGAACTTCCCATGTACTTAAGAATGTGCTATTTATTTGGAACAATCACATTTTTTGAATAGGCAAAGAATGATTATGTATTTATTTATCTACCTACCTATGTACCTGCCTATCATCCTTTCATATAAATAGCTAGATAAAGAACAAACAAGTAATGACTCAAAAGAGTGTGCACTGCTAATTATAAAATCTTAAACATATGCTTTTTCATCCTAAATCTATCCCATGTAGCAGCCTTAATCCTCAACCTGGCCATTTGCCCCAGCTTACTCGCCTCAGTGTCCATGCTGGGAAGGCAGATGGTTAGCGGAAAAGATGGAGAGGGTATTCCAGGTTGAGAGCACAGTTTACTCAGTTCATAAGAGTTCTTAAAATCTAGTCTTTATCCAATATGTATCACATTTCTCCTAAATTTCACATACTGTATTAAAAATATTAATTCTAAATAGGTGGTGATTTTAAAAATGGGATAAATAAAAGGATGAGCCATACTGAGTTCCTTCCCTCTTACCTGAAACTATTACACCATTATCTGTTAGTTGACTATACCACAATACAAAATAAAAAGTTTTTTTTTAAAAAAGATGAGCCATAGAAGATGAATACATTGGGCAATCAAGTATGTAGATGTCTCTATTAAGCCCATCTAACCAGTTTCCCTAACATGCAAGCTTCCACCATCCTCAAGGCACCTGATTACAATTTAGTTTATCATGAATGTAGAGTGTTTTGGGACACAGCACACTAATGAATAACACAAGGCTCCACACCTCTCTATAATTATACTTCTTATTGGAGAGTAATAACCTACATACCTGTTATTTTTAAGTTAACTATTCATTTGGCTCAGTGGTAAAGAATCCACCTGCCAATGCAAAAGACACAAGTTTGATCCCTGGACGAGGAAGATCCCCTGGAGGAGGAAATGGCAACCCACTCCAGTATTCTTACGTGGAAAATCCCAAGGACAGAGGAGCTTGGCAGGATACAGTCTGTGGAGTCACAAAGGGTCGAACATGACTGAGCTACTGAGCATACACATACAGATACTTTTTTTTTTTAATAATTACTAATTAAGAATTAAAGACCCTGGATCCTCTACAAAGCAAGTTGCATCTGCTCCTTCCTCAGAGATTCAGATTTGAATGTAGGATAGAATTTGCAGGCAACAAAAAATCTAGAGCTCTTGCATCATTAATAAATGCCTCCAAGAAAACTTTTGGGATTTATTTTGGCTAAAGAAATAAAAAATAAATTAGAAGAAAACAGTAGCATTTAGAGTTTTAAAACATTATCAAAAGATAGTGGTTTAACAACATTAGGACTTCAAACATTTTGGTTACTTAAATATTAATGCCTTTAAAGTTTCAACCGTAATATTGATGTGTAAACTAAATATATATCAATAGCAAGATGAAGTAAAAGTATATGTGATGCATTGGAATCCATGAAATGAAGCAGAAACTACTAACTAAATGAAAGTAAACTGCCTACATTTGAGCTTTGGGATTGGTTCAGAATGCATGTACAGGCTCTCTGGCTGCTGGGCTCCAATCTTCCCACTATGAAGATATGCACTGCCTTTCTCTTAGTCTTGTTACTTCCCCTCGCTGTCAGATACATATAGGCAGATGATAGAGAGGTTAGGCACACATGTATTGGTCACTCAGTCATGTCCGACTCTTTGCGACCCCATGGACTGTAGCCTGCCAGGCTCCTCTGTCCATGGAGTTCTCCAGGCAAGAATACTGAAGTGGGTTGCCATTCCCTTCTGCAAGGCACACAAGTGCTTGCCTAACAACAAAGGTGCACTGAAGAAAAAAGCACCTTTGGTTTTGCAAGCATGCGGATGTGTCAGTGTGCGCATGGCTGCTCCTGGAACCCGTCCTGTATCTCTCTATTCTTCCCTTAAGGGTGTACAGTGGGTGGCCCAAGACCTCTTTCCCAAGAGAAATAATGCCAATGAATGGACAGGACACTCATCTTCAAGTAAGGAATACCTGGAAAAATTGCCTTTATAGGCTCTAAAATCTAACCTGTGAGGCAGTGGGTGTGCTAAGATGTATATTCTGCTTCTGCCTTGGTTAACTATAAAGTAAATTTTGGCTCTCCTTGGGTTACAAAAACTATTACCTATTGCCTCAAGCTTCCACTGTCTCTTTTTGTTTGTTTTGCTCTTTTCCATTAGTGGAAAAAATCCTGCTGCTGCTGCTACTTATCCTCTTTTCCACTCTCCTCCTCCCACTGGCAGGAAGATATTGTCCTTGCTAATTGTCCTGAGCTCCATTTCCTGAGCTTAGAGGGGGAAAAAACCAAGAGCTATTTTTCTTCTATCCTTGAGCTGAAAACAGAGAGAAGATTTTCTCATTAAATTTGACTGGGAGTCATTTTTACATATGCCACTCGCAAGTACAAACTAGACAATATTCTTAGAATTTTGAAATGAATGTGAAATAGCTTAGGGTAGGTTCACTACAACAGGAGTCTGAAAGCCCGTGTTCTTGTTTCCATTCTACTACATATAGACTTTGAGATGTTAGGCCAGTCACTTATGCCAGGTGCTATTTATTTAGGCTTTATTACTTTGATCCAGGCTTCCTACACTTCCAACATCAACACCCACACAGCTTTACCTGAGACTCTCTCCAGATGCTGCTGCCCACTCTGTCATGCCTGTGCTGGAAGTAGCCTTGAGGAGTACCTGACAACTGCAATGGTTGTTATAATAATTACCCACTTCCTTCATCCTTTGCATGGCATCATTCCAAGGCACATGTTCCACACTGCTTCCTAGAATTTCCCTGTAAATCCCAGTTGCCCACACTCATAACTTGCTTGCTAACACATCTTTCCATGTATCTCTTCCCTACCACTGTTTCCAGAGATCAGCTGATCAGCTTTTTGGAGGGCATAAACAAAGACAATGTTTTTCTGTATTAAAAAAAGCAGATACACAGATTAGTGGAACTGGATAACTTGCCAGCCAGATGGCAAGAAGAATCCCATTGCTGGTTATAATTGCAATGGTGATAATCCTTGGTGTACTCCAGCATCACAGTTGCTAGCTCACTTGTGAAGAACAGGGATAAAAGACAGACAGGAGGAGGTGCTTATGCATAGCATTCAATAGCTATGGCATCAAAGGTAATTAAAGGAACTATGGAATTGAATGTTTACTATTAAGTGTCAACCAGTGCTTAAAGAAAGAAAATGGCAGAGTCTGTTGAGTCCATTCTCAATTCATAAATTCAGGTATTTATGGTAGCATTTAGGCACTTATCTTCCATAATAAGAGGAATATGTTGTAGATCAGTCCCAAGACTTTTTGTGAGAAAGACTGAAACACAAACCTGGACAGTCCCTTACACTACAATAAGGCTCTGTTAAGAAAGGACTGTGACCAAAGGATGTGGAGTGGATGTGCTTGGTAAACAATTCTCAAATTCCCTTGAACCCTAAGAGAGGTGTATCACTCCTTTGTCAAAGGATAACAGGCTTTTCTTCTCGGAAGTCTATGCCGATGATTGAGAAGCTGATCTTCCCTCACTTTACTTCCCTACTTCCAAGCCAATCACTAGAGTCAAGTCTTAGCTTGAACTGGCTTGAGAAGTACAGTTTATTTTATAAGAGGAAATAGATAATTCACAAAGAGCTATAGGAGCTTGATACTATATAATAGCAAAAACTGAGAGCACATGTTGAGAATTGATCTTGAGGATACTGAGTATAAGGGCTTAAATACAAGGAGTGGACTCTAAGCTTGGTATGCATGCATGCACACACACAGACACACACACTAAATAAGAGATCAGGTGAACAGAAGCTTGATATTTGCTGCTGTAATGGAAATTTAAAATCTTTCAGCCAGTTTCTAGAGTGGAACTAATTCTAGACTCAAACCCCTCAATTAGGGACACAGGGTCCCCTTGGAGAAGTACCCTGCAACAGCACAACAAATATACTGAGTAGAAATTCCCCAACATTCCCCCAAGTTCCCCCAAATACCAGCACTGCTGTGCACTGGAAAAAATGCTCACATTTTTGGGGGGTGTTGGATATCAGGGGATCGTAAATACCATCATGGACTGACTTTTTCAGAGTTCATATATAGATGACAGGAGATAAATGGAGTCCTGGCTCATATCTATCTCATGGTGGATCCATTGTGTCCATGGATCTATCCTATGATTATTTCCCCTGTCTCTGAATGCAGAATCTGGACAGATGTGAACTGACAAGATCTTTGAACTGATTTCTAAATCTTTGCAGTAAGAAGCATTATGGCAAGAAAGACCATGTACAAGGCCTTAAAACCTGTTCTTTCCCTCTGGTGAGGAATGTGAATCAAATGCAATAGAGCATTCCAGGTGTAGTGGCAGATAGTACACCATGGAAGACAAAGATACAGAGACCGTCATTTCCATCATCTCCACAATTAATTTATCTTTCTGGCTCTGCAGAAGTAGGCTAGATCATGACGGATGTTGGTCAACTAACCGCAAAAAAAAAAAAAATAAGTAACATTAATAGCTCCATTTGCAGTTTCGTGTTAAATGTGTTATCTTTTCTGAGCAGGTTGACAAAGCTTCTGACACATGATATGCAACTACTGAAGTGGTAAATGTTTTCTTTTCAATACTCCTCAGAAAGGAGGATCAGAAGGAGTTTAGATTCATGGGTTAGATAGCAGCACATGTTCGTGATTTGCCCCAAGATTGTTGTTCTCCTGCTCTCTGACACAATACAAGGATCTTGACCATTTGGACAATCTGTAGAACATCACACTAATCCACTCTATTAATGATACCATGTTACTCAAACTTGAGCAGCAGCAAGTGATAAGGAAACTTACACTGTGACATCTGTCTGACAGAGCGTAAGAAACAAATCCTCTAATGATTCAAGTGAAGGTCTAGGAGCCCAGTTGTTGGGAACATGCCAGAACACATGTTATGAGATAAAGAGCATGTTATTGTACTTTGCACCTCCAGCAGTAAGAAAGGAACACATTTTGAAGCCATTTACCTCATAACACATTTGAAAATGTTACTTATGGGATGAAGCCTAATATGCTTAGTATACTGAGAAAGTAACTTTCAGAAACAGGTGGACTAGACTTCTGTGCTGCAATGACACCTCCCTCAGCTCACTCCTATGACTTCACGGGGAGTTCTGTTTGACAAGCTGATGGAGCTAGAGAAAAATCTGTGCTTGGTTCCTTGATAACCCATTGCAGTACATTGTTGGGAGCTGAAAATGCCACACTACATCTCAGTGACAGCCCTGAAAGACAATAGTAAGGGCAAATCCTCCCAGTAGGCAGGACTTTGAGTATTGCATCTGATCACCAACTGTGTGGACAAATTGGCCATGGAACTCTCCAAGCCAGGCTTCAGTACATGAACCATGAACTTCCAGATGTTCAAGCTGGTTTTAGAAAAGGTAGAGGAACCAGAGATCAAATTGCCAACATCCACTGGATCATTGAAAAAGTGAGAGAGTTCCATAACAACATCTATTTTTGCTTTATTGACTATGCCAAAGCCTTTAACTGTGTGGATCATAATAAACTCCAGAAAATTCTGAAAGAGATGGGAATACCAGACCATCTGACCTGCCTCTTGGGAAATCTGTATGCAGGTCAAGAAGCAAGTTAGAACTGTACATGGAACAACAGACTGGTTCCAAATCAGGAAAGGAGTATGTCAAGGCTGTATATTGTCTTGCATATTTAATTTATGCGAGTACATCATGAGAAACGCTGGGCTGGAAGAAGCACAAGCTGGAATCAAGACTGCTGGGAGAAATATCAATAACTTCAGATATGCAGATGACATCACCCTTATGGCAGAAAGCAAAGAAGATCTAAAGAGCCTCTTGATAAAAGTGAAAGAAGAGAGTGAAAAAGTTGACTTAAAACTCAACATTGAGAAAACTAAGATCATGGCTTCCAGTCCCATCACTTCATGGCAAATAGATAGGGAAACAATAGAAACAGTGTCAGACTTTCTTTTCTTGGGCTCCAAAATCACTGCAGATGCTGACTGCAGCCATGAAATTAAAAGACACTTGGTCCTTGGAAGAAAAGCTATGAAAAACCTAGACAGCATATTCAGAAGCAGAGACATTGCTTTGCCAACAAAGGTCCACCTAGTTAAAGCTATGGTTTTTCCAGTATGTAAGATGATGTGAGAGTTGGACTATAAGGAAAGCTGAGTGCCAAAGAATTGATGCTTTTGAACTGCGGTGTTGGAGAAGACTCTTGAGAGTCCCTTGGACTGCAAGGAGATCAAACTAGTCAATCCTAAAGGAAATCAGTCCTGAATATTCATTGGAAGGACTGATGCTAAAGCTTAAACCCCAATACTTTGGCCACATGATGCAAAGAACTGACTCATTGGAAAATACCCTGATGCTGGGAAAGATTGAAGGTGGTAGGAGAAGGGGACGATAGAGGATGAGGTGATTGGATGCTTCACCGACTTGATGGACAGGCGTTTGAGTAAGCTCTGGGAGTTGGTGATGGACAGGGAAGCCTGGTGTGCTGCAGTCCATGGGGTTGCAAAGAATCGGACATGAATGAGCAACTGAACTGAACCGAAGGCTATGTACAGAATACTGAACAGTGGTAAATGATCTGGCTGTGTGGTTGAGGGCCTTGGAAAGATGGATTGGGAGATTAGAGATAATAGTGTCTAGAGAAGAAATAGTGGAAGGAATTATTGGAGGCAGTCACAAAGTCTGCAGAGATTCGCTTCTTGTACAATGTTTTCTTGCCGTATAAACACTGAATAACCAATGGATAGAATTACCTGTCTAGTGGAATGAGTTTTCCCCCTGTGGGTGCTACACTTGTTGTGTAATGGCCCACAGGAGAAATAGTTATTGTGTTACAGATGTAGACTATGTATGGGCTTTCTCTTTGAAGGCTAATCTAGCCATTAATATTACCTCTGCTGAATGACTGATGTCATAATCAAAAACCAACAATGATGACTTGGTATGACACAGTCCCTTGAGGAAACCAACCTGTCATTTGGTTGCAAATTGGTAATATTTGACCCTTTCCTTCATGGAAAAGGCAATTAATTGTCATTGCTGGGATCGATAAATATTTTGTTATGGATTTGACTTTTCTTCCTAAGTGTCTCCTCCAGCAATACTATCCAAGAGATCAAAGAATGGGAGATTTGCTGTCATGGGATCCTGTATAACTTCTTTTTGATTGAAAGTGTAAAAGGGCCTATATTACAGTGAGGGAAAGGTGACAAAAAGTGCATGGCTATGGGATATCACTCATTTTACTATATATTGCATTACCCCAAATCTGCTGGCCTGATAAAATGCTGGATTTTATCTTGTGTTTCTTGAGGCACCAGAAAACCACTAGTTTGTGAATGACATGCTTACTCTGTGGGCTTGGGGTCTATCCTTTAAGAGTCAATGGCTATTGTGTGATGCCATGTCTCTAAAGGGCTTCCCTGGTGGTTCAGATGGTAAAGAATCTGCATGCAATGCAGGAGACCTGGGTTGGAAAATCCCCTAGAGGAGGGCATGGCAAGCCACTCTAGTATTCTTGCCTGGAGAATCCCCATGGACAGGGGACCTTGGTGGGTTTCCAGTCCATGGGGTTGCAAAGAGCTGGACACAACTGAGCAACTAAGCACATCACAGCACATGTCCCTAAATAGCTAGAACGCATGGATCCAAGAACCAAGAGTCAAACGAGAAGTAGTCCCTTGTACTGTCTCTCCCAGCGACCCAATTGGGTGATTGGTGCTTTCCAACGCAACTTTCAGTTCTGCTATTTAAGAGATACTGTTCCCAGGGTGTTGAGCAGGGGAAGGTTTTACAAGTGAGTAGCTGTGTTCAAATAAAATTTCGATTATAGAAAAAGAGTACAGCCAGATTTAGTCCCTGGGTTATAGTTTGCTTATCCTTGTCCTAAATTGTTTCTAAGTTTCCTTGATAGTCTAAAGTTCTGCATTATTTGACTCTATATTCAAGAAACACTTTAGAAAGTTCTCCAAGTCATAAGAAATTATGAATATCCCTATGTAGAGATTATAAAGTTTATAAAAATCATACATAATCTAAAATAATTGCCAAGATTTTGTATTTTGAAATTAGTATTCTATAGTAAAAACAATGTATTTGTAATAGGCTATCTTTAAAAGTGAACTTTTTGAACATTTAGCATTAAGGCATTGACAGTTCTATTGAAAACATAATTTGAAAAATAATATACACTGAGAAAATTATTTCTTTTTTCAGATGACAAGACTTGCTGACAATATTGTTCTGCACAAGTTTAATAGCTATTGCCTAAATCAGAAGAGAATAATTTTCATCTTGGAGCACTCAAGAAGACAAGCCACATGTAACATATGTAATAACTTAGAAGCATGAAAAACTCATTGTTTAAAGCATACTGTTATAATGAATTCAATTATATAGTAATATAAATGTCTTGACTCCAATAAAAATGAATGTAGATTATGTAAATCATCACTTTAAATTGCTAAAAAACATTAGAGATTGAAGTGCTAAATAAAATACAATGAAATTTTTAATAAAGGAACTGAAAGATAAGCTCAAGTCACTGAAAACTTTAAAAACCAAATTTCTGTGTACTAAACAATTGTAGTGGGCTTCCCTGGTGGCTCAAAGGTTAAAGTGTCTGCCTCCAATGCGGGAGGCCTGGGTTCAATCCCTGGGTTGGGAAGATCCCCTGGAGAAGGAAATGGCAATCCACTCCAGTATTCTTGCCTGGAGAATCCCATGGATGGAGAAGCCTAGTAGGTTACATCCATGGGGTCGCAAAGAGTCGGACACGACTGAGCAACTTCACCTCACCTCAAACAATTGTAAATTAGCTAAATGCTTATGTTTATCATTATTCTTCCTCTTTCATTTTTAAACAGGCAAAATGAATAAAAAGATTAAATAGAACAATTTAGAAATTAACAGAAATAGTTATTTATATTATAAATAGTTATAATATTAACAGTAAAATTTGGCCAAGCACAGTTTTTAAAATTTTAAACAACACTGATAATATAAATGTGTTTAATTGGTAGAAAGAAAAATTATGGTATTTGGAATTACTGCCTCATTCTTCTTTATATCCATAAATTGTTCAACTGAAAATTTTCATTTTCATCCAATTATGCATCCATGCTAAGTCACTTCAGTCATGTACAACTCTGTGCAACCCTATGGACTGCAGCCCATTGTATATTTATGTATTTTTCCAGATACAACATGAGTTACATTCTAAAGAATTAAAAGCATAAGAAACAGTTCAACTAATTTCTTTTATTCAATCGAAGTCAAAATGTATGTGACTTTTTCCTCTATAGTTAAAAAGTACAGTCTGTACTCCATAAAAGGATATTAGAATTTATTAAAAAACCAGCTTAGTGCTATTACTTATCCAGATCTGCCACGTTTGTTTTTATTTTTAAAATTTAAATGGTATTTCCTTTGTCCCTACTTCTTAGTTCTACTATTTTTCATAAAGGCCACATAAACATCTATTTTCTTCCCCAGTGGCTCAGTGGTAAGAATCCACCTGCCAGTGCTGGAGATGCAGGACATGGATTTGATCCCTGGACCAGGAAGATTCCCTGGAAGAGGAGATGGTACCCCACTCCATTATTCTTGCCCGGATAACCCCCTGGACAGCGGGGTCTGGCAGTCTACAGTCAGTAGGGTCACAAAAAGTTGGACACAACTGAGAACACATGCACTTCTGCACTCGGCAGGTTGATAAGGTAGGCCTTAATCTTGTTTTTATTAAAAAAAAAAAAAAGTGACAAAGAGGGCTTCAAATCACTCTCCAAGAATTTCATGAAACCTAGGTTTTCCTTTCAGGTGAAAAGTTGGATATGTTTTTATGTTTATTTATGAGACTCAATTTGCTATTAATTCTGAAAAGAGAAAACAGATAAACTATATCTTTATTTGATATAAATATATATTTTTTACTTCAAATGATATCAAGTTAGATATAGAAAAATTTGCATTTTATTTTATTTTTATTTATTTATTTTTTAAAATTAATTTTTATTTTTTAGTTTGTTTTGCTTTACAATACTGTATTCACTTTGCTATACATCGACATGAATCAGCCACGAGTGTACATGAACTCCCAATCCCGACCCCCCCCCTCCCGAGATTTTGTTGTGTAGAATACAGAATAATATTGAACATAATATGATTACTATACTTTCATAATTACGGGTAAACACAATGCAAGATCACTTATTGCTCCTATGCCTAACCAAAACATTTCCATGTCTAGTAATGAAATGCAGAGCCTAGAAAGCAGAAAAACAAATAGGTAACCAAAGTGACGGGAGAAAAGGCTGACGACCAGCTTTCCCAGTAACAGAATCACAATGATCTTCTAAGATTATAAAGTATTTGCCACGTTCATGTTTGGTGGACTCTGATAAGACATCAAAGATGAGAAAGGATAAATTATTCAATCTGAATATCAAGCCAGTCATTTCAATTAAAATCTCATTCAAAAAATGAGCTGTTATTTAAAAGCTGAAAAGAGTGAATTGATAAGGAAACATTTACTTTGCAGATATATGCAGCCAGATAAAAATATGCATGAAAATACAGTTGGGCAAAATATCAAAAGGACAATTTTAAGAGTGTTTCTCACATAAAGATACAGAGAGGTGAAATAACTACAGTGATGGATGTGACTAGCTCAGGAATGGTGTGAAAATTGCTCTGTAACTCAATAAAATAGTTAAAATTGGATTCAAAGTTATTGAGAAGGTAATTTAAAAAGAAAGAGAGAGAGAATGCCAATGTAACAAAGAAAATTGGTTTAAAGTGATCAGCTTGTAGACAACCCTAAGGAGAGAAGCAGAGTTCTCTGGGTAATTGAGGCAGGACACAATGAACAAACTAAAGATAAAAAAAAAATACAGACAAGGCAAAAACAACATCTGCAGAAAGAAAAAAAATAGGACTTAACTTCATTTTTTGAAATACTGCTTCATCATTCTACATTTCCACATTATTTGTGCACATTATTGTTATTTTTATTAGCACAGATGGTAATACTATATCCTTAGCCTCAACACATTAGGACTGCAAAGAACAGAAGTGTTGTAAGAAATCTTGTGGTTTCATTTCCTTTATAGTCCATAAGTTATTATCTTTTCTTCAGAGAGGAATAAGACAAGCAAAGGGAGTAGCTATCCTTTGGAGAGTATGGAGGGAATTATTAGTGAAGTTCACAAGTTCCTGAAAAAATCTGAGCTTTCCAGGGAAAGTCATTGAATATAACAATTGTTTTGCAACTGTAGAAACTTAAAATTAACCCAAAATTTGTCATATGTTCATTTGTGTGTTACTCAGTTGTGTCCAGCTCTTTGCAACCCCATGGACTGTAGCCCGCCAGACTCCTCTGAACCTGGGATTCTTCAGGTAAGAACACTGGAGTGGGTTGTCATTTCCTTCTCCGGGGGCTCTTCCTGATCCCGGGATCAAATCCATATTTCTTACGGCTTCTGCATTGGCAGGCAGATTCTTCACTGCTGTACCACCTGGGAAGCCCCCATATGCTCACTTAGTGCTTTATAAACCGTGAAAGACAGCCTCAGTGTACCAGTGTATTCATTCTTCAGCATACCTTTGAGTAATAGGCAAGTATCCTATTTTACAAGGACATCTTTGGCCAGTTACTGCCCCAAAGACAATATAAACTTCTTGGCATGCAGTGAACTCCTCTATCTAGTTCCTCTCACACTCTCTTACATATGTTACTAGCTTCCTACACATAAATGGGCTCCTCAGTACTCTAGACTGCACGTCTCACCTTCACAGATCCATACCTATGGTGGAGACCTACCATGTACTCACAAAACTTGTATCCTTTTCCTCCTAGGAACCCAGCTTACACTATATTTCCCAATGTTGTTTCAGATAAACAAGACCATTTTGCTCTAATTGGCAAGAGATTTTTCTTTCTCTATTTGGCTTCTCTCTGTACACTTTCATATCCCACCTTGATCTTCATTAAGGAGCATATTGAGAATTAGTAGAAAACAGGAGGCTTCTGCTGCTATAAGTATCTATAGGGAATACTGTTCTGTTTATCAGCTGACTGATATTATAGATCTATTTTAGGTACAGAATAAAAGATAAGTAGATTTGTGAAGAAAAGATATTACAAAGCAGTCTCCTTAAGAAATCATTTTAATAATTACATAAATATTGAATTAATCAAATATTAAAGTCTAACATCTAAAAGGACTGAAGAAACCTAGAGATGGAGCAACTTGAAACTCCTGTGTCGTAGGAATACAAAATGGTGGATTTAGTGCAGAAAACACTTCAGCAATTTCTTATGAAGTAAATCTTTCCAGGCCCCACTTCAAAGACTGATTCCATTAGAGAGAAAAAGCACACAGCTGGGTGGTCTTGGAATATTTTCATGAGGGTTTTAAAGGGACGGACTCTGGGGCATGAACAGAATTCTATATTGTTCAGGCAATTGAGTACAGCACAGTAGAAAAGAGATGTTTATTCCCACAGTTTCAAGGACTACCAGCTGGGTTTAGCAGAGAGGATTCTGGGAAATGGAGTGTTAGAAGAGCCAGAAGAAGCACCTCAAAGCAAACACATCATCATTTCCACTGTGGACACTGGCAGCAGGGGCTTGGCGAAGCTCTGCTCATAAGTGACTTCACAAGCAGTGAAAACTGACCAAGGCATCAGTTTTTCAGAACCAGAAGAATCTGCATGGTGTTTCTGAGTTCAGAGGGAACATCCCAATGTTTCCCAGCACTGTGAGTAAGGCTGTGAATGTGGCTAATGGACTTATGCGGGGAAGATGCATTTAGAGTCAATATTATACACAGGTTATTCGAAATAAATGTGCAATGTTACAGTATCCTCATTCATCCTTGTGAACAGCAGGATAACAGATTATCTTTATAAAAATGAGGTAATATATGTTGTCAATTTTGAAAAAACTGTATTTTTTTCAGCTTGCAATGCATTACTTATATTGACATGTTAGTTTATTTATATACATTTACAGTTTTACCAAGAGCATTCATATATTTTTATCATTTGAATAAATTTTTTGTTGTTCAGTCACTCTGATTCTTTGTGATCCCATGGACTGCAGCTTCCATGGACATGCCAGGCTTCCCTGCCCTTCACTAACTCCCGGAGCTTGCTCATACTCAAGTCCATTGAGTCAGTGATGCCATCCAACCATCTCATCCTCTGTCATCCCCTTTTCCTCCTGCCTTCAATCTTTCCTAGTATCAGGATCTTTTCAAATGAGTCAGTTCTTTGCATCAGGTGGCCAAAGTACTGGAGCTTCAGCTTCAGCATCAGTCCTTCCAATGAATATTCAGGACTGATTTCCTTTAGTTTGAACTCCTTGCAGTCCAAGGGACTCTCAGCAGTCCAAATAAATGTCTCTGCTTTTTAATATGCTGTCTAGGTTTGTCAGAACTGTGGTGTTGGAGAAGACTCTTGAGAGTCCCTTGGATGTTTCTTTCATTTCTGATATATGTCAGCTTAATATTAAGTGAAGAAAATCTGCCAAATTCCTGTTTGATTGCAGAACTCATTAACAAAAATGAAAAGTTACTTATCTGCTTTTGTAAGACATTAAGAATGGACATGTTTTCACTGTTCTTCCTCTGGTTAGGCTGTGTTTAGATTTAAAAGGCTTGTATTTTGGTTTCATCTTGCTTCCAAATAATAAATTTCTGGTTTGAAGTTTAGACTCATTCAGTTATGCAACACATCTTAATACCCACACTTAAACATAGTTCCAGACTGACCAGATGTTAAAACTCTCACGCATTTATGCCTTATGACACTTGGGGCTCCAGAGTTAAATTTTAAATATTTATGATTAACTTTTTTTAGAAAACAGATGATCTTTGAACATTTATCACAAACTTTAAAAAAATATAAACTAATAAGTCATGGGTTGTAATGTGCAACACAGGAAATACAATCAGTAATATAATAACTGTACAGTGACCGTTGGTAATTAAACTCATTATGGTGATCAGTTCATAATGTATAAAAATGTTGAATCACTATGTCATATGCCTGAAATTAACATGATATTGAAAGTCAACTATACTTCAATAAAAAAAAAAAAGTGTTGTTTGGTAAAACCATGACTCGCTGAGCTAAGACATTCCAAAGAGTATCTTTTTTTCCACTCATAGTGCTGTCACCTAAAAAGTCATTAGCTCACAAATCAGTACATTAACAAACTTGTATCAGTTGAATACCTACTCTGTGCTAGGTACTGTGCATGGTGTGGCAGAGTTTTAATTGAAAGGTGCTCTTCTCATTCCCCTAGACTAGACGTGCACACAGACAAGGGATCTGATAGTCACCATATAAGATGAGCAATGCTGTGACAAAGGAAAACATAAATTATTATGAAACAAACAAACAAACCAAGCATGTGTATCTTTCACTCCAGATGATGTAGAGAGCTTCCTGAAGGGATCTTTGGGGGTTACCCTTGCAGTGAGTACTGAAGCTATAGTAGGAAGTTAGTCACATGAAGGAAGAAACCCAGGCATAAAGCATCGCATGCCCAAAGGCTTGAAGGCAGGTAAGAGTAGGATGGTTGCAGAAACTGCCAATCATTAAGCACGAAGGGGTCTTAGGGCCCCTCTGTGAGGTGTGGCAGCTGGTGATACTGGAAGGCAGGTAGGGGCCATATGCACCATGAAGAGGTTTGGAATCTATTCAGAGGCTTGTAGGGGAGCCAGCAACCCAATAAAGTAGAGAATACCACTCTTGACATATTACAGTATGCGAAGGACAAATCTATGAGAGATAGGGAAACCAAGGCTATTTTGTTACCCAAGTATGAAACACAAGAAGGCAGTGAGAATAGAGAGTAGGAGCTTGATGACTGATGGGTGTGTTGATGAAACAGAGGGAGATGCTAGAATTGAGCAACTGAGGGAGATTAAGGAGCATCACCTGGAGAGTGGCTTTGGCAGGTTGGACAGTGAGGAATGACCAGTTCACTTCTGAGCACCTCAAGCAAGTGGTGCTCATGAGACACCTAAGCAAAACTGTTGAGAAGCAGCAGGGTACTTGGCCTATCACTCAGGAGAGAGATCTGAAGTGGTGACATGTACTTGAAATATATTAGAATGCGAGCAGAAGAGGGTCTGGTGGAGCCTCAGACTTGCACTTCTACAAAGGGTTCGTAAGTGACTCCAAAGCGCATTGTTCAGAGACCACATACTCAGTCATGAAGAGTAGTGGAAGCTGTTGATGTGAATAAACATCTCCAGAAGACTCTGTAAACAGAAAGGACATTAAAGCTGGAATCATGAAAATGACATTATTTACAGGATGGCCAAGAAAAGGAGACTGCAAGGAGATCCAACCAATCCATTCTGAAGGAGATCAGCCCTGGGATTTCTTTGGAAAGAATGATGCTAAAGCTGAAGCTCCAGTACTTTGGCCACCTCATGCGAAGAGGTGACTCATTGGAAAACACTTTGATGCTCGGAGGGATTAGGGGCAGGAGGAGAAGGGAACGACAGAGGATGAGATGGCTGGATGGCATCACTGACTGGATGGACTTGAGTCTGTGTGAATTCCGGGAGTTGGTGATGGACAGGGAGGCCTGGCATGCTGCGATTCATGGGGTGGCAAAGAGTGGGACACGACTGAGCGACTGAACTGAACTGAGCATGTATCAGAAGAGTTAGAATGTTGGTACTCCTGAAGATGAGGTCCAGAAAGAAAATCCTGAAAACTACTGATTAAATTTGGCAACTGAGGGAACCGGGACATTAATAGGGACAGTTACACTGGAATGATGAAGAACAAAGCCAGTTGCAAAGGGTGGAGGCTTGACCGGACAATGGGAAGGTGGAGTCGGTGAATGTGAACCAAGAAGTTGTATTGTGAAGGGAAGAAGAAGCCAGGGTGGTAACAAGGTGGGCAGCCTAAGAACAAAAGACGTGGTTTTAGTTTTTGATTAGTTCTTGTATATGCTTATATGCTAGGTGGGAAAAAATAGAGATCAGAAAGCCAGGAAGACAGCAACAACAAACATTCGAGAGAGAGGAAAACAGGCCGAGAAGGGGAGAGCCTGAATTACTATTTGGTTAGTTCATGAGCCAGGCACCTTAACTACTATAACTTTTACAAAATACATAGATACGTGTGTCTAACTGTGTGAGGATATGGTCATCTCCACTTTAAGATTAATGCAGAGACTCAGAGAGTAGAATTCAGTTGCTCTAGGCCACACAAGCAGAGCTGGGAATCAAGTACTGGATTTTCTGGCCACAATATGCATTTTCTTTTAATTACACCAGTTTCTCCAAGTTTTAAAACCTCCTTCTGCCTTTCACAAACATGAAAATCTCACCCCACGCTTACACTTGATATAATATGTTCCCTCAATATAAATCACTATACTTTTCACTAGCAAAGGTTTTCAATCCCTCTAGTTTGAAATATAAATCAAGTAATACACATTTATTTCCAAATATAAAATTACAATGCCAACTATGTACTTTTCAACCTACACGCACTCTCCTACCCCAGTTAAAAATTACTAAACCACATCAAGCTATCCCCTAGCCTAACACATTCTAATGCTGTTTCACATGAAGAAATGAGTCCTGATGTTTGCCATTTTGGGTACCCTCCACATTTCAAAAGATTGACTATATATATAAATCTATATAATCAAGAAACAAGTTTTCACTGAAAGCATTGATGAGAGGTAGGAAGGCTCCTCCCCTGAAAATTCAGTGCTACAGTAATAGCATGCTGGTTTCACACTCTGTCTGGCACTCTCACCTTGATGCCCCTGTGACAACCATGTGAACGAAAAGATATTCCCCCACAGGACAGAAAGTAAAAGTGTTACAAGGTCAATCGTGTCTGACTATTTGCAACTGCATGTACTTTATTTAGCCTACCTGGGTCCCTGTCTATGAAATTCTCCAGGCAAGAATACTGAAGTGGGTTGCCATTCCCTTGTCTAGGGGATCCTTGCAACCCAGGGATCGAACCCAGATCTCCTGCATTGCAGGCTGATTCTTTACCGTCTGAGCCACCAGAGAAACACACCGGATGGAGACTGCTGCCAAATACTTCAATGTCACAGAGACCCAAAGGGGAAAGTAACATCTTTGTAGCAACATGATAATTTCAGGCTTCTAAAATTTTTAGGACATCAGGGTCCTAATTTCCTCTGGAGTTACATGTGATTCATTCTAAGTGATATGGGCTCTTTATTCTGCTCATTTTTATAAACGAAGAAGATTCTGCTAAGCCCGTATTTATTTCAGCGTCTTAGCATTCTCAACATGAATTACTCATTATCCTATTTTCTTAGTCATCCTTCCCATGTATATGTAAATGTATTCAGAACTGCCTTTGAGAATGAATATTTTCTTTTCACTCCATCGCCCCCTCTCTCATTTTACCC
>SJXQ01000339.1:0-12760 GCA_006408695.1 Aepyceros melampus | reverse complement strand
CAGACTCTCTGGGTTTGCTTGACTTGATTATTTCCTTCCCTATTTTAGGGAAGTTTTCAACTATTATCTCCTCAAGTATTTTCTCATAGCCTTTCTTTTTGTCTTCTTCTTCTGGGACTCCTATGATGCAAATCTTGGGCCGTTTAATATTTTCCTGGAGGTCTCTGATATTGTCCTCATTTCTTTCAATTCATTTTTCTTTTTTCCTCTCTGATTCATTTATTTCTACCATTCTATCTTCTAATTCACTAATCCTGTCTTCTGCCTCTGTTATTCTACTATGTGTTGCTTCCAGAGTGTTTCTGATCTCATTTATTGCAATATTCATTATATATTGACTCTTTTTTATTTCTTCTAGGTCCTTGTTAAACCTTTCTTGCATCTTCTCAGTCCTGTATCCAGGCTATTTATCTATGATTCCATTTTGATTTCAAGATTTTGGATCATTTTCACTATCATTATTCAGAATTCTTTATCAGGTAGATTTCCTATCTCTTCCTGTTTTGTTTGGTTTGGTGGGCATTTATCCTGTTCCTTTACCTGCTGGGTATTCCTCTGTCTCTTCATCTTGTTTATATTGCTGTGTTTGTTGTGGCCTTTCTTTATTCTGGCAGTTTGTGGAGTCTACTATGTGTTGCTTCCAGAGTGTTTCTGATCTCATTTATTGCAATATTCATTATATATTGACTCTTTTTTATTTCTTCTAGGTCCTTGTTAAACCTTTCTTGCATCTTCTCAGTCCTGTATCCAGGCTATTTATCTATGATTCCATTTTGATTTCAAGATTTTGGATCATTTTCACTATCATTATTCAGAATTCTTTATCAGGTAGATTTCCTATCTCTTCCTGTTTTGTTTGGTTTGGTGGGCATTTATCCTGTTCCTTTACCTGCTGGGTATTCCTCTGTCTCTTCATCTTGTTTATATTGCTGTGTTTGTTGTGGCCTTTCTTTATTCTGGCAGTTTGTGGAGTTCTCTTTATTGTGGAGTTTCCTTGCTGTGGTGGCATTGAACAGGTTGCTTGTCAAGGTTTCCTGGTTAGGGAAGCTTGTGTCAGTGTTCAGGTGGGTGGAGCTGTATTCCTTCTCTCTGGAATGCAATGAAGTGTCCATAATGAGTTATGAGATGTCAGTGCTTTTGGAATAACTTTGAGCTGCCTGTATATTGAAGCTCAGGGGTGTGTTCCTGTGTTGCTGGAGAATTTGCATGGTATGTCTTGCTGTGGAACTTGTTGGCCCTTGGGTGGTGCTTGGTTTCAGTGTAGGTATGGAGGTGTTTGATGAGCTCCTATCAATTAATGTTCCCTGGAGTCTGGAGTTCTCTGGTGTTCTCAGGATTTGGACTTAATCCTCCTGCTTCTGGTTTTCAGTCTTACTTTTACAGAAGTCTCAGGGCTTCTCCTTCTATACAGCACCCTGATAAAACATCTAGGTTAAAGATGAAAAGTTTCTCCACAGTAAGGGACACCCAGAGAAGTTCCCAGAGTTACATGGAGAAGAGAAGAGGGTGGAGGGTGTTAGAGTTGATCCGAATGAGATGAGGTGGAATCAATAGAGGAGAGAGCAAGCTAGCCAGTAATCACTTCCTTATGTGCGCTCCACAGTTTGGAATGTTCAGATTGTTCACAGAGTTATACAGAGAAGAGAAGAGGGAGGAAGGAGACAGAGGTGGCCAGGAGGAAAAAGGGGGAATCAAAAGGAGAGAGACAGATCCAGCCAATAATCAGTTCCTTAAGTGTTCTCCACCATCTGGAACACACAAAGAGATTCACAGAGTTGGATAGAGAAGAGAAGGGGTAAGGAGGAGATAGAGGAGACCTGGTGGAGAAAAAGAAAGAGTCCAAAGGGGGAGAGAGCAGTCAAGCCAGTAATCTCACTCCCAAGTAAAAATGGATATTGAAGATTAGGTTCTTAAAGGTACAAAATTGGTAACAAATATCAAAAAGCAAAGATTAAAAATCTAGAGTAGAGGTTAGATTTTCAAAAAAAAAATATTAAAGATAAGAAAAAAAAACGAAGTCACAAAAATTATTAAATATATATATATATGAAGTTTGCTTTTAAAAAATAGGGTCTCTCTTTTTTTTAAGTAATAGTAGCTTATAAAAATGAAAATTAAAAGAGTAATAGAGGACTTAAAATTGTTTTAAATTAAAAAAAGAATGATAGTAAAAATACTAAAAATATATCTAGGACTTTCTCTGGTGTTGTTGTGGGCAGTGTGGGGTCAACTCATTTTTGGATAGGTCCTTGGTCTGGCTTATAGTTTGCAAGACCTAT
The DNA here is from genome assembly GCA_006408695.1 of Aepyceros melampus. Lineage (NCBI taxonomy): Eukaryota > Metazoa > Chordata > Mammalia > Artiodactyla > Bovidae > Aepyceros > Aepyceros melampus. The sequence continues at coordinate 10,481 of SJXQ01000339.1, read as the reverse complement.
AGGCCCTTAGAAAGGCAATGCCAAAGAATGCTCAAACTATGGCACAATTGCACTCATCTCACATGCTAGTAAGGAGAAGGCAATGGCAACCCACTCCAGTACTCTTGCCTGGAAAATCACATGGACAGAGGAGCCTGGTGGGCTGCAGTCCATGGGGTTGCGAAGAGTCAGACGGGACTAAGCAACTTCCCTTTCACTTTTCACTTTCATGCATTGGAGAAGGAAATGGCAACCGAATCCAGCATTCTTGCCTGGAGAATTCCAGGGACGAGGGAGCCTGGTGGGCTGCCGTTTATGAGGTCTCATGGAGGTGGACACGACTGAAGCGACTTAGCAGCAGCAGCAGCAGCACACGCTAGTAAAGTAATGCTCAAAATTCTCCAAGCCAGGCTTCAGCAATACGTGAACTGTGAATTTCCAGATGTTCAAGCTGGTTTTAGAAAAGGCAGAGGAACCAGAAATCAAATTGCCAACATCCGCTGGATCATGAAAAAAGTGAGTTCCAGAAATACATCTATTTCTGCTTTATTGACTATGCCAAAGCCTTTGACTGTGTGGATCACAATGAACTGTGGAAAATTCTGAGAGAGATGAGAATACCAGACCACCTGACCTGCCTCTTGAGAAACCTGTATGCAGGTGAGGAAGCAACAGCTAGAACTGGACATGGAACAACAGACTGGTTTCAAATAGGAAAAGGAGTATGTCAAGGCTGTATATTGTCACCCTGCTTATTTAACTTCTATGCAGAGTATATCATGAGAAATGCTGGGCTGGAAGAAGNTCTTGAGAAACCTGTATGCAGGTGAGGAAGCAACAGCTAGAACTGGACATGGAACAACAGACTGGTTTCAAATAGGAAAAGGAGTATGTCAAGGCTGTATATTGTCACCCTGCTTATTTAACTTCTATGCAGAGTATATCATGAGAAATGCTGGGCTGGAAGAAGCACAAGCTGGAATCAAGTTTGCTGGGAGAAATATCAATAACCTCAGAGATGCAGATGACACCACCCTTATGGCAGAAAGTGAAGAGGAACTAAAAAGCCTCTTGTTGAAAGTGAAAGAGGAGAGTGGAAAAGTTGGCTTAAAGCTCAACATTCAGAAAATGAAAATCATGGCATCTGGCCCCATCACTTCATGGGAAATAGATGGGGAAACAGTGGAAACAGTGTCAGACTTTATTTTGGGGGGGCTGCAAAATCACTGCAGATAGTGATTGCAGCCATGAAATGAAAAGACGCTTACTCCTTGGAAGAAAAGTTATGACCAACCTAGATAGTATATTCAAAAGCAGAGACATTACTTTGCCAACAAAGGTCTGTCTAGTCAAGGCTATGGTTTTTCCAGTGGTCATGTATGGATGTGACAGTTGGGCTGTGAAGAAAGCTGAGTACTGAAAAATTGATGCTTTTGAACTGTGGTGTTGGAGAAGACTCTTGAGAGTCCCTTGGACTGCAAGGAGATCCAACCAGTCCATTCTAAAGGAGATCAGTCCTGGGTGTTCTTTGGAAAGACTGATGCTAAAGCTGAAACTCCAGTACTTTGGCCACCTCATGCAAAGAGTACTGAAACTCCAGTACTTTGGCCATTGGAGAAGACCCTGATGCTGGGAGGGATTGGGGGCAGGAGGAGAAGGGGATGACAGAGGATTAGATGCTTGGATGGCATCACCAATTTGATGGATGTGAGTCTGAATGAACACTAGGAGTTGGTGATGGACAAGGAGTCCTCGTGTGCTGTGATTCATGGGGTCTCAAAGAGTCAGACATGACTGAGCAACTATACTGAACTGACAGGCCCCTTCCTATGTAGTCAGTACTAACTACAGAGTTTTAATCTATTGCATCTGTCAGTTCCAAGGCGGTTCCCTCGGTTTTAGCTTCTTCTGTTTGCTGGTCTCTTCAGTGTCTGATTTCTGCCCTGGGCCAAGGGGGCGGTGGTGGACACTTTTTTTAGGCCCACTTGTTCAGTCGCGCTCGGGGGAGGGAGGGACGCTGCAAACAAATAACACTGGTGTGTGTTCGCAGTGTCTCGGCCACACTGGGCCTGCCCCCACTCAGCGTGTGTCATTTCCCTGTCACACTGCTCAGGCTCTAGGTTGCTCTGCTGAGAACTGTTTGAGGCTGGCCCTGGGCTGCATGCACCTCTCAGGTCTAAGCCTCTCAGGTTCAGGCACTCAGGAAGTCTTCAGAGGCGCAGACTCAGTTTTTGCACCTGTGTTTTGTGCCCTTCCCAGGTCCCAGTACTCAGGTGATGAGGTGTTTGGCGAGTGTGGTCGCTGTGACTTATCGCCTCCCCTGTCCCTGCTGCTCGGTTTTCTGGGTGTACAACCAACACACATTCTCAGGCGCATGTGGACCATCCAGAGCCCCATGAAGTCTTAGTTAGGAAAGAAGCCTGCTTGCAGTTTGGTAGATAATGCCTCTCTGGGGCTGCAATTGCCCCCTTCCAACTCTGGCTGCCTGTCATCAGAGGGAGAAGGTCTGCAGTGGGCTAGCTCTGTTCAGGCCTTTGTTCTGTGAGCGGGCCTTGTGGTGTCGTAGGTTAGGGCTTTTCAGGTGGTACCTATCCCACAGTCTGGTTTGCTAGCCCAAGTTAGTTCCCTCAGATTGCCCTCAGAGCACTCAGCCTGGTCCTTACTCTAAGCAATGCAGCCTGCACTTCCCTGCCCAGCCCCCACTTGCTAGTGGCAGGTGCAGGTGTCTGTGCTGCTTCTCCACTGGGGGAGTTAACCATTGGGCTCATAATCTGTGGGGTTTAATTATTTATTTATTTTTCCTCCCAGTTATGTTGCCCTCTGTGGTTCCAAGGCTTGCCACAGACTCAGCAGCGAGAGTGTTTCCTGGTGTTTGGAAACCTCTCCTTTTAAGACTCCCTTCCCAGGACAGAGCTCCAACCCTACCTCTTTTGTCTCTTTTTTTGTCTTTTATATTTTTTCCTACCTCTTTTCAAAGACACAGGGCTGCTTTTCTGGGTGCCTGATGTCCTCTGCCAGCATTCACAAGTTGTTTTGTGGAATTTGCTGTGTTTAAATGTTCTTTTGAAGAATTTGTGGGGGAGAAAGTGGTCTCCACGTCCTATTCCTCCACCATCTTAGGACCGCCTCCTGCATAATATTAAGATCTTTTCTTTTTTTCCCCCCTCAACATTCAGACATTCCTTAAGCCCATAATTTCCACTTATAAATTGGTGGGAAACAATGTTTTTACATAACACAGCTAAGATTATCACTGTCCTAAGCTTGTTGTATAGTAAGAAGGAAAATTCAGCCAAAAGTGCAGATCTTTTCTCAAGATATGTGTACACACACACACACACACACACACACTCATGTATGAGGGCTTCCCAGGTGGCACTAGTGGTATAGAACCCTCCCGCCAATGTGGGAGATGTAAAAGATGTGGGTTTGAGCCCTGGGTCAGGAAGATCACCTGAAGGAGGGCATAGCAATCCATTCCAGTATTCTTGCCTGGAGAATCCCATTGACAGAGGACCCTGGTGGGCTACAGTCCATATGGTCACAAAGAGTCAGACATGACTGAAGGAACTTAACACACGCACACACGCACACATATATGACTTCTCTGAGAGCTCGGTGATAAAGAATCTGCTTGCCAATGCAGGAGATGTGGGTTCAGTCTCTGGTCTGGGAAGATCCCTTGGACAAGGAAATCGCAATCCACTCTAGTATTCTTGACTGGAGAATCCCACGGACAGAGGAGCCTGGTGTGCTACAGTCCATGGGGTCGCAAAGAGTCAGACACAGCTCAGTGACTGAACAACAACAAGAACAACATATACTCCTGGAAACTGGTCTTAGAAAAATAATTCTAAATACAAAAATTTTTATGACAGACTTGATTACTAGAATGCTGTTTGAAATATAAATAATTATCCAACAATATAGGAACAAAAGTAAATTATGATTTATGACTACTTTTATATGTAAGAGGACTGTGGAGTAACATAGCAAGAGTTTGTCATGTAAATAAGTAAAAACACAGGATACAAGATTGTTTTTTACCATACGACTACAATTGTATAATACTGCTTGCACATTATGAAAAGCCCTTAATATTTGCTTGATGCTCAGCATTGCCATTATTAGAGTAATGTGAATCAAAACTATAATTAAGTAGCACTGTTCAGTATGACCATCGTCAAAAAGTCTACAAACAGTAAATGCTGGAGAAGGCATGGAGAAAAGGGAACCCTGCTACCTACATAGTTTGATGTGAACATAAATTGGTGCAGCCATTATGGGAAATAGTATGGAGGTTCCTTTAAAATAGGTTCCTATAAATAGAGCTACCTTATGATCCAGCAATCCCATTTCTGGGCATATATCTGGAAAAGATGAAAGTTCTAATTCAAAAAAATATGTGAACGCCAATGTTCATAATAGGACTTTAAAATAGCCACATGTAGGCAACCTAAATATCCATCAACAGGTGAATTGATGAAGAATATGTGACATACATAACAATGGCATATTAGCCATAAGAAAGAATGAAATAATGCCACTTGCAGCAACATGGATAGACCTAGAAATTATTGCACTAAGTAAGTCAAAGACAAATATATGATATCACTTATATATAGAATCTAACGGAGAAGGCAGTGGCATCCCACTCCAGTACCCTTGCCTGGAAAATCCCATGGATGGAGGAGCCTGGTAGGCTGCAGTTCATGGGGTTGCTAAGAGTCAGACACAACTGAATGACTTCACTTTCACTTTTCACTTTCATGCACTGGAGAAGGAAATGGCAACCCACTCCAGTGTTCTTGCCTGGAGAATCTCAGGGATGGGAGAGCCTGGTGGACTGCCATCTATGGGGTCCCACAGAGTCGGACACGACTGAAGTGACTTAGCAGCAGCAGCAGCAGCAGCATGGAATCTAAAAACTAGTGCAAATGACCTAATTTATAAAGCAGAAATAGACTCAGATATGGAAAAAAAAAACTTACAATTACCAAATGGGAAGGCAGGGTAGAGGGATAAATTGGGAGTATGGGATTGACAGATAGACACTAACAGATATACACTATGTATAAAATAGATAAACAACAAGGAATTACTGTATAGCACAGGGAACTATATTCAGTAGCTTGTAAGAAGCTATAATGAGAAAAAAATATAAAAACAGAATCACTTTGCTCTACACCTGAAACTAACATAAAATTGTAAATCAACTATACTTCAATTAAAAAGAAAGAAAGAAAACCAAAACATATTGTGAGAGGAATGAGTGATGTAATGGTTAATTTTGTATGTCCACTTGACTGACTATAGGGTTCCCAGATTAAACACATTTCTGGGTCTGCCTGTGCAGTCTTTTGGATGGGATTAGCATTTGAATTGGTAGATTCAGTAAAGTAGATTGCCATCCCCAGTGTGGGTGGACACCACCCAATCCATTGAGGGCTTGAAGAAAACAAAAGATGGACAAAGGAGGAAGTCACTTCTTGTTTTTCCTGCCTCAGAGATGAGCTGGGACTTCTCATCTCACCTTCTCCTGTTCTCGGACTGAGATTTACACGATTGTCTCCCCTGGTTCTCAGGCCTTTGGATGCGGAATGAATCATGTCACTTGCTTTGCTGGGTCTCCAGCTTGCATGGCAGCAGATTGTGAGACTTCTCAACCTTCATGTTTATGTGAGTCTACTACTAATACTAAGTCACTTCAGTCGTGTCCAACTCTGTGCGACCCCATAGACAGCAGCCCACCAGGCTCCCCTGTCCCTGGGATTCTTCAGGCAAGAACACTGGAGTGGGTTGCCATTTCCTTCTCCAATGCATGAAAGTGAAAAGTGAAAGGGAAGTCGCTCAGTCATGTCTGACTCTTCATGACCCCATGGACCGCAGCCTACCAGTCTCCTCTATCCATGGGATTTTCCAGGCAAGAGTATTAATTTCTACACACACTCACAAACACGCACTATCATTTCTGATTCTCCCAAGAGTCCTGCCTAATACAGGAAGGAGGTATATGGGTGGCAAAGCAGAGCAGAGGACAAGCCCATGGGAACAGGATATGGGCTGATTTGGGTTATATGTTTTATTCAATCCATTCCATCAGTTACAGTTCTGCTTGACGCTGCAAACAGGGAATAAAAAATTAAATTATCTAGCTCTTCTGGCCTGGGGTTCTGTTAAATGGATTTAGATAATGGTCTGATGGCTAAATTTCACTTAAGTGGGGAGGGAGCTTGGCCATAACCAGGACAATCCTGCATTCAGGCATTTGCCTTAAAAATTATTTATCCATTCCCAAGAGTGTGAGAAATTCCCACACTCTTGTCTATTCTCTATCTTTCCTTTTAGACAGAAAATATAATGACACAATCAACTAAAACTAAATGAGGACTGTATGTCAAGTAGGGATTCCTATATATCATAAAGGAGAGCGTTTGTAACAACAATCTTATTTATTGTGTTGATGGTTAGAAAACACTGAAGAATGACAACGTGTAGTTTTCTCGTACAAAGCAAAACCACAGCAACATACTGCCCCCCTGAAATGTTTTTGTTTTTCTTCTTCTACAAAGTACAAGTTGTTTCAGGACATGAAAGTACACAGTACTGGCACCTATTATCAGGAAAATACTAAGGCATGAAAGAAAGAACTAGAGTTTTAAATCAGAAAGTGTATGAAACCCTAAGTCTTTAGGGAAACTAATGAAACGTTGCAAAGTGCTACCAAATCATAATGTGGCAGCACTTCTTACTTGCTATTTCTACCGTTCTCCACAAGGCAGCCTGAGTGTCTTCTCAAAATACAAATCTGCTCTGATCAGCCTTTTGCTACATATAGTTCCAAAAGCTTCTCAGGATTCTTAGGATAAAGATCAAAATGCTTCCTGAGATCAAGGAATTTGTGTAAAGCATATGCTGTCTTCCTTTCTGGTCTTCTGTCCAACAATACCTCCTACTCCCCTTTATTCTAAGAGCTCCAGCCACACTGACCTCAGGCAGAATGCATTTCCTCCAGCCATGGAACATTTGTATATGCTCTTCCTTTAGCCTACATTCCTTCTCTCATCTTAAGCTCCTTTAACTAGTTAATTTCTAATTCTTCCTTTATATGTGTTCATGCTAAGTGGCTTCAGTCATGTCCAAATTCTTTGCAACCCCATGGACTGCAACCTTCCAGGCTTCTCTGCCCATGGGATTCTCCAGGCAAGAATACTGGAATGGATTGCCATGCCATCCTCCAGGGGATCTTCCTGACCCAGGGATCAAGACTGTGTCTTCCACAGCTCCTGCACTGCGGCAGATTCTTTGTCACTGAGTCACTGGGGAAACCCAATTCTTCCTTCACATCTCAGCTCAATCATTATTTCCTTCCCTGACACCCTATAGGGACACAGTGTTGTTCAACTCCATAGGTGCTGCTCACATTATATTCTATGGTAATAGTACTTTCTGGAGTCCTGTTCCTGCAACCAAATACAGTTGAGCATCCCTGGAGAAAGAGGATCAAACATGGCTTTCTTGACATAAGAAAAGCCATTTTGGGCCTAAATTATTTTGTGATCTAAGCCTGGTCACAATGCTTGACCTTGAACTGTTCTCAGTAATTAATGATCTTAAGAAAAAAAAGAATACAGAAACAGGGCTTCCCTGATGGCTCAGTGGTAAAGAATCTGCCTGCTAATGCAGGAGGCACAGGTTTGATCCCCGATCCGGGAAGATCCCACATGCCATGGACCAACAAAGCCCGTGTGCCACAACTGTTGAGCGTGTGCTCTAGTGCCCGTGAGCTGCAACCACTGAGCCCATGTGCTGCAACTCTTGAAGCCTGTGAGCCTAGTGCCCGTGATCAGCAGCAAGAAAAGCCACCACAATGAGAAGCCCATGCACTGCAGTTAGAGAGTAGCCCCCTCTTGCTGCAACTGTTAGGAGAAGCATACTGACTGAAACTGCCCACCTTGGCCAGGCACCATAGTAACTATTTGCATGAGTTGTTACATGACAGGAAGTCCTAGTAAGAAACACGGAACTAATAAGCCACCATCAATCAGAAGAGTTCAGGAAAGATCAAAAGGAGACACCACGTTTCTGACCACCTCCTGGAATCCTTCTGTCTGGCGTCCATCTTGGCTGAGCCAATGCGTGTGCCACCAGGAAGGACTCTGAGTCAGAATGATTGGCCAAAGACAACCCAGAAGCTAATCCCATTACCGTAAAACCCGAGACTGTGAGCATGTGACAGAGCAGTTCTCCTGGGTTCCCCTACCCTACTGCTCTCCACCCAGGCGCTTCTTCCCAATAAAGTTTCTTGCTTTGTCAGCACATGTGTCTCCTTGGACAATTCATTTCCAAGTGTTAGACAAGAGCCCACTCTTGGGCTCTGGAAGGGGTCCCCCTGCTTGCACAAATGGCAGCTCTAGTGGGATTCTTCTTCACTGTGACTGACATCGTGACTACTCGGGGTACGCAGGGACCAGTTTACCGATGGAATAGACCCAGGGGCCACAACCAGGACCCTTTAGTCCCTGGTCTCCTCCCAACACAAACAACTGGCCAGAGTGCCCTGACCGGGTAAGGAACAAGAGATTTTATGGACCTCTCTCCCCTTCCCTCTCTCTTTTCCCTTCTTAACCCTTCCTATCCTACCCTTTTCTTCTAGTCTCCCAGTCCTGGGCACAAGAGTCTAGTAGAAGGGTCTCAGGCTGAGCTGAGAGTTGGAGGAATATCACCTCAGCTTGACCAAGAATTCGAATTCTGGTTTGTTTTGGTCTGGTTTCTAATTTGGACTCACTTCTGTTCTGATCTGGTCTGTTTCTGGTAGGGCCAAGTTTCAGGCCTCCTTCCTTGGAGGTCCAGGGTAAAGTCCTGTAATGCCTGGGTATCTGCTGATGGCAAGAGAGGTCTGTAAGGCCACCTTTTTTGCCCCCTCCTTTCGCCTCTTTCCCCCTCTTATTTCAGTCTGGTCTCTTTTCTTCCCTCTGAAATCTTTGAAGACCTGAGATATTTTCATTTACTCTATTAGTACTTGTATCTGAACTTCTGTGCCTCAATATGAGGTTTTTGAGAGACTGTAATGTTTTCTTTAAGGGAGTATCTGATTAGGACGTCTGGGTCTAGGTATGTGTTTTATACTCTGTGATTTGTGTTGTGATTTGTGATGGCCATTTTTGCTTTGTGTGGTCACCATTTTGTTTAGACTTCAGAAAAAGTTGGTTTAGGTAAAAGTTTTAAAAATCAGTTCCAAAACTGGTTCTTTTTGCATATACAGTTAGTAAAAGCAAACTTGATCAAACAACTTATTGGAATTCTGATGCTGAGGTCAGAAAATCCTTGCTTTTCTCTCCCTGGGCCTTGAAACCAGGGCTCTCAGGAACACTTATCTAGACCATCTCTAACTGCTGCTACTGCTGATGCTAAGTCACTTCGTCGTGTCCAACTCTGTACAACCCCATAGATGGCAGCCCACCAGGCTCCCCTGGCCCTGGAATTCTCCAGGCAAGAACACTGGAGTGCGTTGCCATTTCCTTCTCCAATGCATGAAAGTGAAAAGTGAAAGTGAAGTTGCTCAGTTTTGTCCGACTCTTCGCGACCCCATGGACTGCAGCCTACCAGGCTCCTCTGCCCATGGGATTTTGCAGGCAAGAGTACTGGAGTGGGTTGCCATTGCCTTCTCTACTCTAACTCCTGAGATGGAAGGAAAATCAGTAAGACGCCTTAAAATTTTTATTTATTCCAACTTTTCTTTATAAACTAGTGAATTTTATATTGTAATATGTGATTAATGACTAAGTTTAGAAAATGAAGCTAGATCTCATGTGTGTCTGTCTGGATGTGTATGTCTTGGTATGTGTCTTTGTCTCTGGATGATACTGTTGAGATTAATTTGTAAATGAGTTCTATTTAACGTGCTGAAAGAAAAGTAAGTGCTTACAAATGAAACAATTCCAGATTAAGCTAAACAAATTCCAGGCTCATGTGAACGGGAAATATTCAGTATTAAATTAATATCTGGTAATATAGATATGTCTTTAGAACCATCAATAAGTATAACACTTCTGTTGTACCTAGGATTCAGTTCAGTTCAGTTCATTTCAGTCGCTCAGACATGGCCGACTCTTTGCAACCCATGAATTGCAGCATGCCAGGCCTCCCTTCCATCACCATCTCCCGGAGTTCACTCAGACTCACATCCATCGACTCTGTGATGCCATCCAGCCATCTCATCCTCTGTCGTCCCCTTCTCCTCCTGCCCCCAATCCCTCCCAGCATCAGGGTCTTTTCCAATGAGTCAACTCTTCGCATGAGGTGGCCAAAGTACTGGAGTTTCAGCTTTAGCATCATTCCTTCCAAAGAAATCCCGGGGCTGATCTCCTTCAGGATGGACTGGTTGGATCTCCTTGCAGTCCAAGGGACTCTCAAGAGTCTTCTCCAACACCACAGTTCAAAAGCATCAATTCTTCTGCGCTCAGCCTTCTTCACAGTCCAACTCTCACATCCATACATGA
>SJXQ01000338.1:57406-84159 GCA_006408695.1 Aepyceros melampus | reverse complement strand
GTCCGCAGGCCCCGCCCCGCGCCGGGCGCGGCCTCGGCGCGACCCCGGAGCCGCGCAGGTGTTGTGGTGCGGGGAGGGCGGGGCTCGACGAGCGTGGAGGGGCGGGCGGGCTGACTGGGCTGAGCCGGCTAGCGGAAGCCGCGGCCGGGCTGCGGTCGGCGGCGCTGAGGGAAACTGCCTCGGCCTTGCCCTGAGAGGTCCCGAGACCTTTACAGGCTGAGGAGGGAGCCGCCTCGGCAGCCGGCAAGGCGGGGTGGGCGCGTGGGGCGCCGCGAACAAGCGCGGAAGACGCGGTGTTCCGACCCAGCGGAGGGCGCGGGGGAGCCCCGAGGCTGGCAGGGGCGGCCCCGGCCTGAGTAGGCGGCCCCGCGCGGCCGTCTGGATGCGCGAGTCAGGAAGGCCCTCCGCTTCCCAGAGTCCGTTTCCCACAAGGTACTGGAGGACCTCAGCTTGCCGCTTCATCTTTTTTTTTTTTCCTTTTTTTAAACGGATTGGCGGGGAGAGGACGTACAGATACGTAGCATCTGTGTTTGCTAACCAAATATCTGCATACCTGTCTGTGGTGAGCATCGGCTAATTTCAGGAAGGCGGGTTGTGTCGGCCGCTTCTGTTTCTTAAGTGTATCTCCAACAGATGTTTAGAAAAAAGGGGAGGGGTCGAGTCGGGGAAATGACTTGTGGAACCAGATACTGAATCGAAGCAAGATTCCCTTCTCTTGCGCCACAATTTATTAAGAGCTCTCCAGAAAGTTGGAGACTGTTGATTTTTTTTATCAGGCTCAAGTGGAATCTGCAGAATGGTTTACTCCGCGTAGTTGTGGGCATATGCTGTAGTAGGTCTCGATTGTAAAGCAGGCACGCGGATTAAACCATCACCCTTTTATCCTTGGGTTTCTTAGCATACTGCATTAGAGTAAGAGAGTTTCTCAAGTGATAATCATTCTAATAGACTTTGCGGAGTTGGAGTGCGAGGCCAACATTTGTTACACTAACGATGTTCTGTACAAATCATAGATGGAGGGTCACAAAAGAAGTAGAGGGAGGTAAGTTGTAAAGAGTTTAAATCATAAACATTTTATGTATCACAAAGCAAGCAGATGCCTGTGCAGACGGTGTCACTGATGTAATAATGCGTTTGACGCTGACGTCCCGTATCCGGTGTGCATGTTGGCAGAAAAGCCCTAGAATAAAACCCTACTGAAAGATAGATTCCTAAAACACCTAGAATTTTGTGTTACAATTGTTTTGATGTTATTATGTTTTCTGCTAAAAGTCGAATAGGCATCAGAAGTCTTTATAAATGCCACAATGTATTCTGGGTCCCATGTATTTATCCCAATTTCCTGTAACCATGTTATTTTACGTTGAAAATGTGTATAATCTCCTTGAAGGATAGTGACATCCTGAATCGTCTAAAAATAATTCAACTGTGTTCCTTAGTTACCAAGGGGAAAAAGCATAATAATACTTTTTGGAGGAAAAAAAAAAAAAGAACTAAAGCTAGCAGAAATTAACCCTCAAATTAACCACAACTTTCAATTACCAATAATACCTATAATCTTAGGCTTCTATTAAGGTTTTATTCTATATAAATTTAACATTTGATTGTGATCACAGTAATAATAGGTTGTTCACTTTGTCCCATCCAAATCCTTTGAAAATTTTAATAGTTTTCATTTACCCTGCTATACACTGAATTCAATAAATAACACCAAATTTATATAACTGGGCCTCACTGATTTTCGGTTTCAAACCAGGCATTTTTACATGGATTTGTGTCTCAGATTCGTTAGCATCTAAATCTTATCCACATCTTCAAAGCTGAGTCATTATAGCTTCTTGAATATAGCTTTCCTTAGCAATATACCTTTCCTTCATTTCACTTTTTTTCCTCTCAACTTTCCTCAAATAGACAACTACTAAGTTGATTTTCTTAAAACAGTGCCTTAGATATTACATTATTATTATAAACTCTCAGTGACTTTGATTATCCATACTATTCTGTTTTGCATGACTCCTCCATTCCGATCAAACTCTTCTGCCATCACCCTTAGCTCTTTGCTCTACCACGGGAAGATCTAGGTAGAGCTGACCGAGCAGAGGGAAAAGCCCCCACAGGGTGCCCAAGGCAGGAGTGTGCATAGCATGTGCAAGGAGTAGCAAGACAGTGTGGCCGGAGCAGAGTGAGTGAGGAAGCCATTGCAGGCTTTAAGAATCCATTTGAGAACATCCTTCATGGGTCAGGGGTTAGGACTCGGTACTCCCAATGGAGGGGACCTGGGTTCAATCCCTGGTTGAAGAACTAAGATCCCATGTGCCATGGCCAAAAAAAAATTTTTTTAAATTAATAAAAATCAAAAGAATCCATTTGCTTGCTGGTTTGAGAGTAGTCTCAGGGAGACATGAGCGGACGGGGAGGCCACTTCAGAGGCTAGCAGTAGTAATCCAGGCCATGGAGGCTTGAATGAGGAGTGTTGGCAGTTGAGGTTAAGAAAGACTAGAGAATCCTAGTTACATTCTGAAGGTAAAGTCAGTGGGATTTCCCAGCAGATAAGAGGTGACTTGCGGGAGAAATGAGTCAAGAATGACCCCATGATAGGCAGCTGGAAGATGGAAGTACCATGAACTGAGATGAAAAGGCTGGTGAAGAGCAGGTTTTGAAAGGAGGATTAGTGTTTTCCTGGTGAGTCAGTGGGAAAGAATTCGCTTGCTGGTGCAGGAGACACAGGTTCCATCCCTGATCCAGGAAGATCCCACACACTGCAGGACAACTAAGCCCATGAGCCACAACTGTCAAGCCTGTGCTCTAGAGCCCACAGGCCGCAACTACGGCCTGAGCACCAGACCGCTCAAGCCCACACGCCTGGAGCCTGGGCTCTGCAGCGAGAGAAGCTCCTGCAGTAAGAAGCCTGAGCACAGCAACTAGCGTATCCTCTGCTGACTGCAACTAAGGAAAAGCCCAAGCAGCAGCGAAGACCCAGTACAACGGAAAATAAACAAAATTCTTAAAAATAAAGGAAAGGAGGACCAGGAGCTCCGTTTTGAGCCTGTTGGGTGTGGGATGTCTGTGAGGCATTAATAGGAAATGTCCAGGAGGCAGTTGAATAATCGGGTCTGGTTAGAAGTCTAGCCCACTGGCATGTGCATGTATTCAGCAGTCCTTGGCTGATAGATGGCCTCCAAAGCCTGGATCCTGTCCCCAAGGGAGTGAATGGGGACAGTGGACAATCTTGGAGGTGAGAGAGAAGGGAATATTTGTTGATGGAAAAGAGCATACTATTTTTTTTTTTCAACTTAATACATAGAAGTATTCACTTTAGACCAAACTTACTGTTTTTTCCAATTCAGAGATTGGTTCATTAAGATACTGAAAAGCGGTGTTTTTTTTTTTTAACCTTGAAGAGAAGCAGTGTTTGCCACAGTGACCTTGGGCTTCCCAGATTGCCCAGGTAAAGAACCTGCTTGCCAGTGCAGGAGTCCCGAGAGATGTGGGTTCAATCCCTGGATCAGGAAGATTCCCTGGAGGAGGAAATGGCAACCCACACCAGTATTTTTGCCTAGAAAATTCCATGGACAGAGGAACCTGGCAGGCTACGACTAGTACATGGGGTTGCAAAGAGTCAGACCTGACTGAGCATGCATGCACGGTGACCTTATAAAGAAAAATGGGCACAGACAAGTGTCTTTAGAAACTACACTGGAGTTCTTTACAGACTCATTATGTACAATAACCAATCTCTCAAGTTTATCTTGTTGAGGTTATTTTATTATGAATTACATCATGACTTGGTACTTCCTTATAACACTAGTAAGGGCCTGGAAAACATCACATAACATATGTCCCTAATACACCACTCCAGCTTTGTATTTCAGATGTGCAGACTGGTTAAACTGACACACCATTGGAACTGTTCAATTAAGATATGTACAAATTGATCTTGTGTAAAGCATCTTATTCTTCTCTAAATAACCATTATCAAGTGGATGCAGTATTTAATATTTCACACATGCTTTGCAGTAAAAGTACTTTTTAAGAGCTCTTGTAGGGTTTTCTAATGTAGTTAAGGGGCTTCCCTCGTGGCTCAGATGTTAAAGAATCTGCCTATAATGCAAGAGACTCAGATTCAGTCCCTAGGTTGGGAAGATCCCCTGGAAAAGGTGCTGAAGAAGACTCTTGAGAGTCCCTTGGACTGCAAAGAGATCAAACCAGTCAATCCTAAAGGAAATCAACCCTGAATACTCTCTAGAAGGACATGCTGAAACTCTAATATTCGACCTCTTGAGCTGACTCTAGAAAAGACCCCAATGCTGGAAAAGGCTGAGGGCAGAAGGAAAAGGGGGTGATAGAGGATGAGATGGTTAGATGGCATCACTGACTCAATGGACTTAAATTTGAGCAAATTCCCGGAGATAGTGAAGGACAGGGAAGTCTGGCGTGCTGCAGTCCATGGGGTAGCAAAGAGTTGAACACAACTTAGTGAACAGCAGCAGTGCAGCCTAAAGGAAGGGCCTGCTCTGCAGGCATTTTGCCAAGTGCTCACGGACTCCCTGGTCTTCATGTACCGCCTAGTGATGGAGGTACCCTTATCTCCTGTCTACACATGACAAAAGAGAGCAGTGAAGTGACTTGTCCAGGTTACTGCTCTGCAATTAGGTATTAACAGAAACAAAAACTTGAATTTAGATCTTAAAAGAGAAACATCTTGGAGTAAAGTAACAAAATATACTCATCTGTAAACCATACATTACTGAAGGGGGAAGAATAACAGTTCCAATGAAGTAAACGTATTTTTAAATTAAAAAAAAAGTTAAGTATGGTCGATTTGCAATGTTGCGTTACTTTCCGCTCTACAACAAAGTGATTCAGTTATAGATGTATATGTATGCATATACGCATTCTTTTTATATCATCTCCACTATGGTTTATACAGGATATTGAATATAGTTATCTGTGCTATACAGTAAGACCTTGTTGTTTATCCATTCCATGTATAATAGTTTACATCTGCTAATCCCAAACTCACTCCATCTCTCCCACGCTGCCCTCCCCCTTGACAACCAGAAGTCCGTTCTCTAGCAAACACATGTGTTTTTTTTAATTCAAAATTTAAAAAAAAAAAAAAAACTCAAAACTAGAAAACACAACCCAGAGAATGGGAGAAAATATTTGCAAATCAGGTACCTGATAAGATAACTGTATGTATAATGTATAGACAACTCCTACACCTTAAAAAACAACCTAGTTTTTAAATGGGCGAAGGACTGAATAGACATTTCTCCAAGAAGATATACAAAAAGCCAGTAAGCACATGAAAAGATGCTCAGCATCACTGTCATCAGACAAATGCAAATCAAAGCCACAGTGATATCCCACTTCACACCCTCAAGGATGGCTGTGATCAGTAAGACAGGTAATACCGGGTGATGAGTATGTGGAGAAATCCAAACCCTCATTCCTGCTGGTAGGAATGGGAAACAGCGCAGCCACTTTGGAAAATAGTCTACTGTTTGTTCCTTAAGTTTAAACAGTTGCCAATGACCCAGCAATTCCTCTCAGGTGCATGAGACCCAGGAGAAGTGAAAACATGTCCACACAAAAACTTGTACATGAACGTACATAGCAGCATTAGTCATAATAGCCAAAAATTAGAAACAATCCAGGTGTCTACTAACTAATAAATGGGTAAACAAAATGTGGTGTATCCATGCAGTCAGATTTTATTCAGCCACAAAAAGAAATGAGCTACCAATGTGTGCTACGGCGTGGACGGACCTTGAGAACGTGCCGAGTGAAGAGGCTGACACAGAAGGCCACATGTCTTATGATTCCATTTATAGGAAATGTCAGGAAGAGGCAATTCTATAGAGACAGAAAATAGGTTAGTGGTTGCCTAAAGCTGGAAGGGGGAGGGGGAAGGACTGGCTGCTAGTGGGCTTGGAGTGGTTTTTTTTTTTTTTTTTTTTTGAGTGTCTTTTTGAGATGACAAAACTATTCTAGCATTGATTGTGTAGTTGCCTAATTCTGAGTATACTAAACCCACTGAACTGTGTACCCTTTACATGGGTAAGTTGTACGTGCTATTTATTGAGTCAAAACTAGAGCAAGCTACACAGGGTCCAGTTTATCTTTCAAACAGCTACTAAATTATTAGGAATAAGTACCTGTTAGGCTGTTTGGACTTAACCTAATAAACAGAGCTGTTAGGTGTTTTGTTCTAAGCGGTGACAGGTGACGTAAAGAAATTGCTGATACGCTCAGACTGAGAACCAAGCAAGTTTGGGAATCTCTGCCATAAGGCATGAGCCTCCCCCAGTTCCAAGTTGCACCTTCATTTTTCTCTCTGTGTGCCTCTCCTTTTCAAAACAAATTTCTCCCCTGGCTCTTGTAGGTAGTCCCTCTTGTGTGCTCAGGACAGCATGCTTCATTTCCCTGGCTCCCAGGCACACTGCCGCCTCCGCTGCCTGCTTCCCGGCAGTGTGAACTTGCTGAGCAAGGAATCGTAGTCAACAGAGGTGCTCTTTTACTCTGCTTAAAAACAAAACACTCTATCTAATGCCCAGTCTCTCAGCTCCCAGCCTTGAAAGACTCACAGCTGTCTCCCCCGCCTTAGATATATATTCAGTTCCACGCATATTATTTTAAATGTCTTAGACTCTTGGGATAAG
Source organism: Aepyceros melampus (assembly GCA_006408695.1). Taxonomy (NCBI): domain Eukaryota; kingdom Metazoa; phylum Chordata; class Mammalia; order Artiodactyla; family Bovidae; genus Aepyceros; species Aepyceros melampus. Next base: position 77,494 of record SJXQ01000338.1, on the reverse strand, counting down.
ACAGAAATGTGGATTTCAAACCATAGTAATGAAGGAAAAAATACAGGAAGAGAATGAGAGAGTCGTTTGTTACAAGGCTGTGACATTCTCTCTGTCGCTCACAGACCCAGAACCAGTGGAATGATTTAAGGCATTCTTAGAACTGCACCCAAATTCGAACATCAATTTTTTGCGGTTGGAGCTTGTGCCGGCTTTGTTTTTCATTATGAAGCTCCTCTGGTTGCAGGTTCAATGACAGCCTGTCCAAGCAGCCCAACAAGCATATTTTATCTCTTAGAGATTAGAGCAAGGACATTCAAGCTTAATAGCCTCAATAACAATTTCTGATGTTTTCTGAGAACCTTAAACAGGAAAGAGAAAAGGAGATTGAAAAAAAGAGTTGGTACTGCTATCTGTAAAGAAAAAATTAACATGCTGCTAACTCATGATTAGAAGAACTTGACTCTTTGGAGAGCCTTGTCAACATTTTATTAGGCTGCTGAGAAGCAGCCAGCAAAGCTGAGTGATTTCTAGCCATCTGCTGTAAAGTAGTGGTTGGGAGCCTGTGGTAGGAAGTAAGATTCATTTGTTAATTTAAAAATCCATGGGACTTCCCTAGTGGTCCAGTGGATAAGACCAAGTTCCCAATGCAAGGGGCACGGGTTTGATGCTTGGTCAAGGAACTAAGATCCATATACCTCACAGTGTGGCCTGGAAAAAAAAATCCATTTTGGGGAGTTCCCTGGTGGTCCAGTGGTCAGGACTGTGCTTTCACTGCAATGACCCGGGTTCAAGCCATGGTTGGGAAGCTAAGATCCCACAAGCCTCGCAGCGTGGCCCTAAATAAAATAAAAATCCACTTTAGAAGTTACTGTTGGGTAAAGCAAAAATGCAATTTATATTAAAAAGATCTAGTCTCCGACAGAGTAGAGAGTATTCTCTGAAAGATTATTGTTAAGGATGGATATTCCTGTTATCCATTCAGTTAGATTCCAAGTTGACTGAGAAGACAAGCCATTCTTTTTCCTCTTTAGAATGAGGAGGATCCCCTCTCCCTCAAATAGCATGATGCATGTACTCAATGAATTTCTGGCTTTCTCCATGCGTGCACGCTCAGTCACTAAGTTGTGTCCAACTCTTTGTGACTTTATGGACTATAGCCTGCCAGGCTCCTCTGTCCATAGAAATTTCTGGGCAAGAATACTGGATTGGGTTGCCATTTCCTTCTCCAGGAGATCTTCCCAACCCAGGGATCGCACTCTCATTTCCTGCATTGGCAGGCGAGTTCTTTACCACTGAGCAGCCTGGGAAGCCTTCTCCTTTTCCACCTTCCTCATATTTTTGTCTTTATTTTTTCTTTCTCTTCCTGGTGTTTCCACTTACACACCTTCCCTCCCTGAGCTGTGATACTTGTTCCTCATACGTGTCACACCTAAGCTTTCGTGCCTTTGTACAAGCTGGAGTCCCCTCCTCCTCTGCTTCTCAGAGGGGATAGAAGGCCGTCTCATCCTGTGAACCTTGGATGGGAAGCCGCCCCTGCCTGGCATGCTCTCAGGTTTCAACTTAGAGGCTGCTTTCTCAGAGAGGCTTCCTAGATGTCCCAAATTTAAATTATGGCACCTGATTCTTTTCTGAAGGGCTTTCCAGGTGGCTCAGATAGTTAAGAATCTGCCTGCAATGCAGGAAATGTAGGTTTGATCGCTGGATAGGGACATCCCCTGGAGAAGGGAATAGCAACCCACTCCAGTGTTCTTGCCTGGAAAATTCCATGGACAGAGGAGCCTGGTGGGCTACTGTCCATGGGTCGCAAAAAGTCGGACACGACTGAGTGACAAACACACAAACACATTGCTTTCTGTACATCGTTACATCCTTCAAATGCAGGGGTCCCCAGCCTCCACGATCTAATGCCTGATGGTCTGAGGTGGAGCTGATGTAATAATAATAGAAGTAAAGTGCAAAGTAAGTGTAACACACTGGAATCATCCTCAAACCATCCACCCCATCCCCAGTGTGTGGAGAAACTATCTTCCATGAAGCCAGTCCCTGGTGCCAAAAAGGCTGGGGACCACTGCTTTAGAGCGCTTATCCCAATTTCTAATAATACATCCACACATACTTATGTGTTTACTCCCGGGTAGACTGCAGGCTCTTTGAGAACAGGGATGCTGTCTTCTTCATCCAGCATTGTGTCCAGGTTGGGTCCTGACACACAGGAGGCAGCCCGTGTGGATTTGCCAAGTGAATGACTCACCCACTTTGAGAAACATCCTCTAACTTTTAGCACCTGATGGTAATACTTAACTTGATGATGACATTTATTACACTGCAGTCTCATCCCACCAGATAGTTAGCTACACATGACTGCAGCTCACATGCTTGAAAACATGCTCATTCATGCCTTCTTTACCCCAAGGTTAAACCTTACCCCCAAGGTTAAACTCTGCCTCAGGGCCTCATCGCGTGTGCTCTCCGGTACCTCTGCTTCCAGCATCACAAGGGGGAGTCAGTCCTCTGTTTCCTTTCTGTGTATGGCTTTCAGGTAAATATTGGTCGTGCCCTTTGGGCCACTTCCCTCTCCTCAAAAAACGAAAGCAAAACTGTGTCCTGGTTTTGGAGAAGAATATTTTTATAGGGTCACATTTCTATTTAGTAGGATAGAATACTGAATCTGTCAGAGAGGTTTTTAGCAGCATAAGAATTATCAATTGGAAATTTACTTAGATCTCTTTATTGGATAAGAAAAGATTATGAACTAGAGCACTGAACAGTTTGTTTTTCTTTTTCCCGTATCTTTCTTGTACAGAACAATGCATTTTATGCAACTGGGGCTCAGCAACCATTTAATGAATTGAATATGTACCTGAAAAAGAGCGTTGGGACTTAAGGTCAAAAGACCTGATGTGAGTTCTGCACTTAATCCTGTCACTTAATATTGTATTGGGAAGTGTTAGCCAGTACAGAACATAAAAGTCCAAGGTGAAATTATCATTAGTTATCATGATTACATGTTGAAACTGAAAAAGAAACAACAAGCGTAGCAGGTTATAAAATGAATATTCAAACATCAGTAACTTTCTCGTGTCAAAATAGTGTCTATTTTAAATATAGCAGAAGAGAATATCACAGTAAGAAATTAAGGTATAGGAAGGAACTCAGGACACAGTAAATAGGGACCTCAACCATTGACATCAGTGTGAATGGCGCCCCCTGGGGTTGAACTGTGCAAAATCTCTGAATATATTCAGAAAAGTTTTCAGAACTACTTGAAGAATACTATAAACTCTATGAAGAAACCGAATAAAATAATTCAGTGAAAACACCTTGTTCCTCGGTAAGAAGGCTCACCAATGTAAAAATGCCAGTTCTTTCTGAATCAGTGTATGTACTGAATACAACCTAAATCAACAGAATTTTCTTTAGAACTTGTCAGAATTAGGGACTTCCGTGGTGGTCCATCCAGTTCGATTCCTGGGTCGGGAAGATCCCCTGGAGAAGGAATAGGCTACCCACTCCAGTATTCTTGGGCTTCCCTAGTGGCTCAGCTGGTAAAGAATCTGCCTGCAGTGCGGGAAATCTGGGTTCGATCCCTGGGTTGGGAAGATCCCCTGGAAAAGGGAAAGGCTACCCACTCCAGTATTATGGCCTGGAGAATTCCATGGACTTCGTGGTCCATGAAGTCGAAAAGAGTCTGACACGACTGAGCGACGTTCACTCACTCCCTTCCCGTGGTCCGTTGGTTAAGAAGCTGCCTTGCGCAGCGCAGGGGGTGCAGGTTTGTTCCCTGCTTGGGGCACTAAGATCCACATGCTGAGGGGCAACTAGGCGCGCACACTCCAGAGCCCTCGGGCCACGACTAGAGAGTCGGTGCTCAGGAAAAGATCCCCAGAGGTGCTGCGAGGATCCCATGTGCCTCAACTAAGACCCGACACAGCCAAATAAACAATTTTTTTAAAAAGGGACTTGTTAAAATTGTTCTAAATTTCACTTAGAAGAATAAATAAGAGTCACTATGGAAAATTCTGAACAAGAAGAGTAATGTTGGGGAATGACTTGCGCTGCACTAACGTGCATATTAGTACATATTTTGAAACCTCTTTAATTAAAACATCAGTGGCGCTTCCCTGGTGGCTCAGGGGTAAAGAATCCGCCTGCCAATGAAGGAGACATGGCTCGATCCCTAATGTGGGAAGAGCCCACGTGCTGTGAGCGGCTCAGCCCGTGACCACCGCTCTTGAACCTGTGCTCTAGGGCCTGGGAACTGCAGCTGCTGAAGCGCACGCGCTCTGGAGCCAGTGCTCCGCAATGCCACCTCCATAAGAAGCTCTTGAGCCACAACTGGACAGTAGCCCCCGTTCGCTGCAACTCGTTTTGCACAGCAAAACGACCAAATCAATAGAGCATAGAATTAGACCCCAATAAAAATAGACATATAATAAAGACAGGGTTAATAAAAGAGATTGGAATAATCAGCTAGCCAATTAAAGTAAATATGGATTCCTAATTCCTTTCTCAATCCAAAATAAGCTCCAGATGGATCAAAGACTTAAATATAAAAATTAACCTGCTGCTGCTGCTGCTAAGTCGCTTCAGTCGTGTCCAACTCTGTGCAACCCCAGAGACGGCAGCCCACCAGGCTCCCCCGTCCCTGGGATTCTCCAGGCAAGAACACTGGAGTGGGTTGCCATTTCCTTCTTCAATGCATGAAAGTGAAAAGTGAAAGTGAAGTCACTCAGTCATGTCCAACTCTTTGCAACCCCATGGACTGCAGCCTACCTGCTCCTCCATCCATGGGACTTTCCAGGCAAGAGTACTGGAGTGGGGTGCCATTGCCTTCTCCAAAAATTAACCTAAGAGTCCAGAAAGAAAGTACTTCAGTAAATATTTATATTGGTAATCTTGAAATAGGGAAGGCTTTTCTAAATATAGCCCCAAACTCAGAAGCCTTAGGCTATTTTTATTCTATATTTTGCATGGCACAATACACCATTTAAAAAGATGAAAAAATATTTGTAACACATATGGCAAGGGGATATTATCCCTAAAAATAAAAATGCTTCTTTAAATCAGTAAGAAAGGAAAAAATTTGAATATGTATGCAAAAGACATAAATAAGCAATTCACAAAATTGCATTTATTAGACTTTGTATGACTTCTGAGTTTCTTGTCATACCTAGAAAAAACTTCTCCACTCAAGATGCTCAGCTTTTCTCAAAAGAAATGCAAATTAAAACAGTGGTTTTTTTTGTGTGTGTGTCTCATTGGAAAATATGTTATCAATAAAAACTTGATAAAAGGGCTTCCCTGGTGGCTTCCTGGTGGTTAAGAATTGGGTGCCAATGCAATCAGGGTTCGATCCCTGATCCAGGAAGGTCACACATGCCTCAGAGCAACTAAGCAAGCCCGTGCTCTGGAGCCCAGGAGCCGCAACCGCTGAGCCCTTGTGCTGCGACTGTGGAAGCCTGTGTGTCTAGAGCCCGCGCTCAGCAACGAGAGGAGCCACCGCAACGGGAAGCCCACGCACCGCGACTAGACAGGAGCCCCCACTGGACGCAGCTGGAGAAAAGCCCGTGCGGCAGTGAAGACCCAGCACAGCCAAAAAGTGAAACAGCAGCAACAAACCCCAACAACATGATGACAGTGCTGCTGCAGGTTTTTCATTGGCAGAGTACAAAATTGGCGGTTTTAGTCTCCATTGGTGAATGTCAAGTGCTATTATTTGGAGGGAAATTTGATAATCACTGTCAGAATACCTGATGGAGTGACGCAGTTTGACTCAACAAATCTTCAGTTCCTGCACAATGTACAAAGTGTAGGTATATCAGGATTTTCACTGAAGCATTGTTCCTAATAGTGGAAAATTGAAAATTACCTAAATAGCCATGAATAAGGAATTAGATAAATTATGGAAATCCCATACATTGCAACTGTTAAAAAATAGATATATAAACCCATATGTAGCGATGTGGAAAGATGTCCAGAATATACTGCTTGAAAAACAAGGAGTTGTCGATAAGTGTATACAGTATGATTTCATATTTGAAAAGCTAAACCACATGTATACATATATGTATATTTTTAAAGACCTGAGTTTAAGAACTGACTTGTTATTTACTTTTTCAGAGAGGTTATTTGATAGTAACCTCTCTGAATCTACTTTCTTCTGCCTAAAACTAGAGTATTCTATCCATACCTCTTACATATGTGAAGAGGTTCAAAAGACAAAATGTATGTAAAAGCTATCTGTAAATGACCATACACTGTACAAGTACATGCTAGTCAAATGTCATTAACCATAGGTGACTTCCATAATCTACAGTATGATAGAAGTTTAATTTTTTGAACTTGATTTAATAACATAATGCTTATTGCCTTTTTGGTCTGCATGAGTAAGTCTTAAGTTTTTAGGGGGTGAAAGACTCCTGTGGAAATCCTATGGACATCTTAAACCCCCTTCCCCAACCCAAATGCATACCTGTACCTGATTTCACATACAACTTTAAGAGTTTCATAGACACTTCTTCAAAATGAAAAACTAGTTCCATTGATCTCTGCTATTAACCCTACTCTTGAAGGGGCCTCAAGAAGAGAAAAACAGGGACTTCCCTGGTGGTCCAATGGCTAAGACACTTCACTCCCGATGTAGGGGCCCGGGGTTCCATCCCTGGTCTGGGAGCTAGATCCCACATGCTGCACCTGAGACCTGGTATAGCCAAGTAAATTTTTTAAAAAGAGGAAATCATTTCAATGCTGTTAGGGGTTGACTCATGTCCCCGCTAAAGAGATGTCACAGTTCTGGCCCTCGGTGCTTGTGAATGCAATCTTCTGGAAATACAACCTTTGCAAATGTACTTATTAATAAATTATGATGACACCATTAGGATGGGCCCTGATCCAAAATGGCTGGTGTCCTTGTGAGAAGAAGAGAGGCACAGATACATAGAGGCAGCGAGCAAAGAGCTGCGGCTGCAATTGGAGGAACCCTAGGATTGCCAGCGAACCCACCAAAGTAGGAAAAGGCAGGAAGAATCCTTCCCTACTAGTTTCAGAAAGAGCGGGCCCTGTCTGTACCTCAGTTTCAGACACTGAACTTCCACATCTATGAGACAGCAAATGTTTTAAGTCGCCCGGTTTGTGGTACTTTGCCGTATTGCTGCTAAGTCACTTCAGTCGTGTCTGACTCTGTGCAACCCCATAGACGGCAGCCCACCAGGCCTCCCCGTCCCTGGGATTCTCCAGGCAAGAACACTGGAGTGGGTTGCCATTTCCCTCTCCAATGCATGAAAGTGAAAAGTGAAAGGGAAGTGGCTCAGTTGTGTCCGACTCCCCGCAACCCCAAGGACTGCAGGCCACCAGGCTCCCCCATCCATGGGATTTTCCAGGCAAGAGTACTGGAGTGCGGCGCCATTGCCTTCTCCGTATTAGCCCTAAGAAATGAATACAGATGCTGTAGGTAATCAGAATATCTCAAAACAAGTGAATTTTAGATCTGAGAAACATTCTAATTGGGAAAAAAAGTTGTTATTATTTACACATGATATTTGTTTGGAAAATGCAAGAAAATAAATGAAAAGGGACTTCCCTGGTGGTCCAGTGGCTAAGACTCCATGCTTCCAATGCAGGAGGCCCAGGTTTGATCCCTGCTCAGGAAGCTAGGGCTTCCCCAGTGGCTCAGATGTAAATCTGCCTGCAGTGCAGAAACGGCACTAGACCCAGATTTGATCCCTGGCTCGGGAAGATCCCCTGGAAAAGGAAATGGCAACCCACTCCAGTATTCTTGCCTGGGAAATTCCATGGGCAGAGGAGCCTGGCAGGCTACAGTCTACAGGGTTGCAAAAGAGTCGGCACGACTGAGCAACTAAAAATCAACAACTTGTTGCAAGGTACACCCCAAGGTTCAGTTCAGTCCATTGCTCAGTCATGTCCGACTCTGCAACCCCATGGACTGCAGCGCTCCAGGCTTCCCTGTCCATCGCCAACTCCAAGAGCTTACTCAAATTCATGTCCATTGAGTCAGTAATGGCATCCAACCACCTTATCCTCTGTCGTCCCCCTCTCCTCCTGCCTTCAGTCTTTCCCAGTGTCAGGGTCTTTTCCAGTGACTCAGTTCTTCACATCAGGTGGCCAAAGCATTGGAACTTCAGCTTTAGCATCAGTCCTTCCAATGAATGTTCAGGACTGATGTCCTTTAGGATTGATTGGTTTGATCTCCTTGCAGTCCAAGGGACTCTCAAGAGTTTTCTCCAATACCACAGTTCAAAAGCATCAATTCTTCAACACTCAGCTTTCTTTGTGGTCCAACTCTCACATCCATACATGACTACTGGAAAAATCATAGTTTTGACCTTTGTCAGCAAAGTAATGTCTCTGCTTTCTAATGTGCTGTCTGGGTTGGTCATAGCTGTTCTTCTAAGGAGCAAATGTCTTAATATCATGGCTGCAGTCACCATCTGCAGTGATTTTGGAGCCCCCCCCAAAAGTCTGTCATTGTTTCCCTATCTATTTGCCATGAAGTGATGGGACTAGAAGCCATGATTTTAAAACCACAAAACCCAGACCCTTCTCCCATGGTAACAGAAGACAGCGGGGACACGGCTGCCCAGGTGGACTGCATTTCTGGGGTGTTGAGAATTGACTATGGTCTCGTTTCTGGAGCCTAGTAGAAGTGAAGTGCTGCTTCCGGTCTGGATCTAAGACTGTTGAGTGCCACCTCCATCTTTTTTTCCCCATTCCTGCCAGCTGTCACCTAAAGGCATCAATGACACAACTTCAACCAAAGAGATGGCGAAATGCCCTGGTGCTGGCAGAAAACAAAAATATAAGGGATCAAGTGTCTCGAATGACCAAATAGACAAGACCTGCCCCACAACCTGAACTATTCACCTCGGACCGGCATGGGAATGGCTTATTTCTTAATGCAGTGGTGAATATCTTTATTTCAGCACTTTATTCTCTCCATACCCCAACTAATACAAAATGTTAACACAGAAGACAAGGTGGTAGCTACCTCAAGGAGAGGCACAGAGGGAGCTTCTAAGATCCAATGATGCTGTTTCTTAACCTGAGTGATGGATATACTGGCATTGATTGGTTTTATTCCTTTAACATTTTTATTTTTTGTTTATTCATGTGGCTGCACCAGGTCTTACTTGGAGTGTGTGGGATCTAGTTCCCCGAGCAGGGATCAAACCCAAGCCTCCTGCATTGGGATCGCAGTGGGGTCCTCGCCACTGAACTACCAAGGAAGTCCCTGGTTTTATTCTTATTCTTTTAAATACACATACTTTTATATGTATATATGTTTGCATGAATCAACCTAAAGTTCTAAAAAGTTGAAAATAGGGTAATAATTAAATACCTTTTGACGCTTGCCATATTGGCAAACATTTAAAAGTCTGATCACTCACCTAGAGCCAGACATCTGGGAATATGAAGTCAAGTGGACCTTAGGAAGCATCACCATGAACAAAGCTAGTGGAGGTGATGGAATTTCAGTTGAGCTATTTCAAATCCTAAAAGATGATGCTGTGAAAGTGCTACACTCAATATGCCAGCAAATTTGGAAAACTCAGCAGTGGCCACAAGACTGGAAAAGATCAGTTTTCATTCCAATCCCAAAGAAAGGCAATGCCAAAGAATGCTCAAACTACCACACAATTGCATTCATCTCACACGCTAGCAAAGTAATGCTCAAAATTCTCCAAACGATACTTCAACGGTACATGAACCGAGAACGTCCAGATGTTCAAGCTGGATTTAGAAAAGGTAGAGGAACCAGAGATCAAATTGCCAACATCTGTTGGATCATCAAAAAAGCAAGAGAGTTCCAGAAAAACATCTGTTTCAGCTTTATTGACTACTCCAAAGCCCCTGACTGTGTGGATCACAAAAACTGTGGAAAATTCTTAAAGAGTTGGGAATACCAGAACACCTTACCTGCCTTCTGAGAAATCTGTATGTAGGTCAAGAAGCAACGATTAAAACCGGACATGGAACAACAGACTGGTTCCAAACTGTGAAAGGAGTAAGTCAAGGCTGTATATTGTCACCCTGCTTATTTAACTTATATGCAAAGTACATCATGCAAAATGCTGGCCAGATGAAGCACAAGCTGGAACTGAGGTTGCCGGGAGAAATATCAATAACCTCAGATATGCAGATGACACCACCCTTATGGAAGAAAATGAAGAGAAAAAGAGCCTCTTGATGAAGATGAAAGAGGAAAGTGAAAAAGCTGGCTTAAAACTCAACATTCAGAAAACTAAGATCATGGTATCTGTTCCCATCACTTCATGCAAATAGAGGGGGAAACAATGGAAAGCGATAGATTTTATTTCCTTGGGCTCCCAAATCTCTGCAGATGGTGACTGCAGACATGAAATTAAAAGACGCTTGTTCCTTGGAAGAAAAGCTATGACTGGACTAGACAACATATTAAAAAGCAGAAACATTACTTTACCGACAAAGCTCCATCTAGTCAAAGCTATGGTTTTTCCAGTAGTCGTGTATGGATGTTCGAGTTGGACCACAGAGAAAGCTGAGTGGTGAAGAATTGATGCTTTTGAACTGTGGTGTTGGAGAAGACTCTTGAGAGTCCCTTGGACTGTAAGAAGATCAAACCAATTAATCCTAAAGGAAATCAGCCCTGAAATTCATTGGAAGGACTGATGCTGAAGCTAAAACTACGATACTTTGGCCACCTGATTCAAAGAACTGACTCACTGGAAAAGACCCTGATGCTGGGAAAGATTGAAGGTGGAAGAAGGATGATGACAGAGGATGAGTTGGTTGGATGGCATCACCAACTCAATGGACATGAATTTGAGTAAGCTCCCGGAGTTGGTAATGGACAGGGAAGCCTGGCGTGCTGCAGTCCTTGGGGTTGCAAGGAGTCGGACATGACTGAGAGACGAACTGAACTGAAAAAGTCTGATAATATTCAGCATTGGAGTGTGTATGGCAAAACTAGCATCTTCCTAAGTTTCAATAGAAAGGTAAATTGACCTAAACTTTTTTTAGTATAATGTTACATAATGTATGAAAATTTTAAATATATAGAGAAAAATCAGCAACAAGAAGACAACCCAATTTTTTAAATGAGCAAAAGACTTGAACAGAAACTTTACAAAAGGTAACATTCCAATGGCCAGTAATCTATATGGAAAGGCACTAAATGACCTCACTCATCAGGGAAACACAAATAAAGCCACAGTGATACTCTCGCACTCGCAACAGAGTGGCTAAAATTAAAAGGACTGACTGAAAAGCCAAGTGTCCTGAGGAAATGGAAGGAAATGGAACAACTGAAAGTGTGTATCGGTTGCAACCACTTTGGAAGACGGTTCTGCAGTTTGTGTGAAATTGAGCACATGTATGCGCTAAAATCCTGGGAAGGAAATGGTAACCCACTCCAGTCTTCTTGCCTGGAAAATTCCAGGGACAGAGGAAGCCCGTGGGCTTCAGTCTATGGGTTGCAAAGGGTTGGACACGACTGAACGACTAATACACACATGAGCTGAAACACATGCCCTGTGACCCAGCAATTCCATTCCTGGATACAGACCTAATTAAGATGCGTACACACGTTTTTACAGTAGCTTTATTTATAATAGCCCAAACTGGAAATAACCCAACGTCTATCAGCATGGAATGGTTAAATGGGTGGTGGTATATTCATATATTCCTGTGGAATTCCACGTAGCAATGAAAAAATAACCAGTGCTATATACACAACATGGATGATTTCACAGACACAATATTGAGTGGAAGAAGCTGGCCGTAGGGTACATATCGTATGATTCCATTGCTATGAAGTTCAAAAACAAACAAAACTAGTGAGTGGTATCAGAATAGTGGTTATCTTCGAGGGAGATAATGAATCACAGGAGATACACGGACCCTTCCAGAGTGCTGGAATTTTTTTTTTTTTTAATTTAGCTTCACTGGGTCTTGGTTGCAGCATCCAGGCTTTCTCTAGTTGTGGTGGGCAAGGGGTCTTCTCTAGTTGTGGTTTGCAGAGGCTTCTCTACTTGCCTCAAAGCACATGAGATCTTAGTTCCCTGACCAGGGATCGAACTCTTCCCCTCCATTGGAAGGTGGGTTCTTAACCCTCGGGCCGCCAGGGAAGTGCCGTGGAAATTCCGTGTTTTGATCTGGTTCTGTACCTTTGTAAAACTTTATCAAGCTCCACACTTAGGATCTGAGCACTGTACGTTTACTTTAATAAAAAGTAAAAAAAATAAATCCAGTGGTCTAATCAAAATAAAACATAACGTCTATAACCTTACTAAAGTCAGGACAAGAAAGGGCGGGGATTCCCCGGGTGTTACAGTGGATAAGAATTTGCCGATGCAGGGGACGTCGGTTCGAACTCTGATCCGGAAAGATTCCATAGCCTCAGAGCCACTGAAGCCTGAGCTCAAGCACCGAAGCCCGTGCACCTGGAGCCCGTGGTCTGACGAGCAGCCACCGCAGCGAGGAGCCTGCCCCACAGCGAGGCGGAGCCACGGGCAGCCCTGCAGCTGGAGAAAGCTGTACGTACGTAGCCACAGAGACTCAGCGAAACCCAAACTTAACCAACTAATTAATGCTTTAAAAGAAGGCAGGAATGGCCATCGACTCTACTACCATTTACCATGGTGCCAAAAGTATTGACCAGAGCAATCAGAAAGGAGGAAGAAATTAGATGTATAGGAATTAGAAGAGAGGACGCAACACCTTTACTGTTTGTTGATAATATAATCAAATACTTAGAAAACCCAAGAGAATCAACTAAAAAGCTGCTGTTCAGTGAAGTGATAGGGTATAAATTACAGAGGCCAGAAAACGTCCTGCACACAAATACAGCAGGGCTTCACCGTGAACATCTCTTGTGTGTATCCTCTTAGGGGCCCACGTGACCCCTTGGGTGAGTGCCTGGGAGCAGGATCCTTGGGTCAGCGGCTTCCTGTGTTCTCATTTGATTGACACAGCCAGATGGCCATCTGGGACAGCTGCGCCAGCTGACACACCCACCGGCGTCCTCACAAGTGTTTGCCACGGCCCTAGAGAATGTGCTTCTGCAGTGTAGGGGCTGAACCAAGGGAGAGGATGACACGGGATCTAGGAAGCAAGGATTCTAACCCAGGAACATGGGGAAAGCAATTCCCAGGATGTGTGGCAGGTTGGAGCAAGACGCTGTGAGGCTGTGGGATGGAGGCTTCCAGGAAATTAATAGTTGGCCACTGCATTTAAGTGGTTTGAAATATTATATTGATAGTTATTTGAAGAACCTGTTGGAGACTTTAGGGAAAAAAATGGGGGGGGGGGGAATGGCATTGCAAATGTAAATACAAGGCAGTCATTAGTGGAATAACTTGAAGTTATCAGCGACCGGAAGGAGGCAGGAACTGCCCTGGTGGCCGGCGGTGAAGAGGCTTCCACTGCAGGGGGTCCGGCTCAGTCCCTGGCCAGGGAGCTAAGATCCCACACGCCTAGTGGCTTCAACCAAAGGGGAAAAAAGAACACTTGCTGAAAGTGAACGTGTTAGTCACTCAGTCGTGTCTGACTCTTTGCAACCCTATGGACTGTAGCCCACCAGGCTCCTCTGTCCATGGGATTCTCCAAGCAAGATACTGGAGTGGGTCGCCATTTCCTCCTCGAGGGGCTCTTCCCGACCTTGGGGCTTCCCAGGTGGCGCTAATGGTAAAGAACCCGCCTGCCCATGCACGACATGCAAGAGACATGGTCCAGTCCTTGGACTGGGAAGACCCCCGGAGGAGGGCACGGCAGCCCACTCCAGTCCTCTTGCCTGGGAAATCCCATGCACAGAGGAGCCTGGCGGGCCACCGTCCACGGGGTCACGAAGAGTCGGACACGACTGAGCACTTAGCACGCAGGGATAGAACCCGGGTCTCCTGCATTGCGGGCAGACTACCTCCAGAGCCACCAGGGAAGCCTTGTCGCTGACCTTCCCTCAAATGTTTTCTTTATTATCTTTTTCTCCTTTTTTTGTTTTCTGTCTGGGAATGTCCTGATTCTCATAATCTTCCTTGTCTCTGCTGCTTTAAGGTTCATTATCTGTTTTTCTTGGCTGTCATGATTCTGCTCTCTATCTTCATGACTTTGACCATGAGAATGTTTAGTGTTAAAAAAAAAAAAGAATGTTTAGTGTTGTGGTAAAATGATACCTTTTAATGTTCCAAACTTTCTGTACCTAAAGAAAGGTATTTCACTTTCTTTCGTTTTAGGTATTTCACGTCCACTAGGTTATCTCCTTACCATATCTGAATTTTGATGTGATCAGCAATTCAGAAAGAATCTATAAAATTAATCTGAAATGAAGATATACAAAGGACAACTCAAATGTGTTTCAGGTGCTGTGATATATTGCATCCCATTATTATAATCAAACTGTTTATATACTTCATACATTGGTGTATACATCCATACTCATCGATGGAAATGCGCGGGAGCCTTATCTCAGGAACACTTGTTTCGGTGGCTGTTTTGCTGCCTCGGGGACAGTTTTGCCAACCGGACTTCATGAGGATAAGGTGCATCAGATATGCAGATTTGCACTCCAACAGACTGGGACGTGGGCTTCCCAGGTGGCGCTGGTGGTAAAGAATCCATCTGCCAATGCAGGAGACGTAAAGAGATGCAGGTTTGATCCCTGGTTTGGGAAGATCCCCTGGGGAAGGAAATGGCAACCCACTCCAGTACTCTTACCTGGAGAATCCCATGGACAGAGGAGCCTGGCGGGCTACAGCCCACGGTCGAAAAGAGTCAGACAGGACTGGAGCAACTTAGCAGGGCAGAGCACAGTGGGATGTAGAAAACGCACGAGGTTACCAGCCCACGTGGGTGGACTCGGCTATTTGTCATATTGCTGCCGGTGCTTGGAGAGGACACAGGAATTCTGATCAAGTCTGTCTCATGTATTTCTTATCAAAACGGAAAAAAAAATGTGTGATATGTTTGTAATTGTTTTCCCTGCTTGCCAGAGTATATCCCTACCAAGGAGGCCTCTGTTCTCACCAAGTATTGATGAGAACTGAATCCTCCTTTGACATCTGGAAACTGGAAGAATTTTCACCAGCAAACTCCTGGCTTCGTGTATTTCCCACACGTCGTGTTTCTCCCCATGTCACACGCGCTTCCGTTGCCAGGCACAGTAGGCCCTGTGGGAACTGTTGGTCCTGAACCCTTGACTCACTGGGCAAGCTGGGGACCCCAGACTGTGCAGAGAAGTGACACAACGGCATCCGCACCACCACCCAGGAACCCAAACCAAGGGCGATGCTCAGACACGGGGCGGAGGGCGACAGTGGAAATGGAACAGAAAGGAGTCGGGACCATTAGTGTTGAATGTCCAAAGCCTGTGAAAATGTGAGCACGTCACTAGGCCCATAGCGAGGGACCTCCGTGGTGGGCCCACCTCTGCTTAACTTCTGCCCTGTGAATGGCAGCTGTTCTTGAAAACGTGCCAGACCCCATCGACCCCTAATCAGGAACCCACTCCCACATCCAGACCAGGAGACTCCTCTCCCTACCGCCTCCCTTCTCTCCGCTCTGTTCCGCCTCCTTTTCCACAGGCGCCACCCGCTCCTTCCTCGAGCACCCCTGCTTCCCCAGGATGGAGCCTCTGCGTCGCCCTGATTGGGCCTCTCGGATCCGAACCAGCCATGCAGCATCAGCAAAGGCTCTGAACATTTTGCCTTAATAATTCCATTGTTTTGAGTCAAATGTTGCTTCTCTGTAACTTCGACTCCTTGTCCTGTCCTCCTGGTTCAGATGAGAGCCCTTCAAATAGTTCCCACCTGTCTCATCCACCAGTCTGGGTTTGTCAGCCTGTGGTTACATCGATGCTGGCCATGGTGCCGGTCTCCGGGAAGAGCTTGCAAACCATCTTCACGCCTGAACTCGGTTGAGTTCAGCTGACTTTCTTTTGTAGCAAGCTCTATCAAGGGGCTTCCCTGGTGGTTCAGACGATAAAGAATCTGCCTGCAGTGCAGGAGACCTGGGTTCCATCCCTGGGTCAGAAGATCCTCTGGAGAAGAGACAGCTACCCACTTCAGTATTCTTGCCTGGAGAATCCCATGGATAGAGGAGCCTGGTGGGCTATGGTCCATGGTTTCGAAAAGAGTTGGACACGACTGAGTGAAGGAAGCGGGGCGTTGAGTCTGTCCTGTGGCAAGCAGTCAGATAAGAGTGTGAACAGGCAGCCAGCCCACAGGTCATATTTTGAGCAGCACCATCTTTGAGGAGATGATTTACAGTCTCAGGAGGTTTGTAAATAACCTCTTGCTTCCATGCCTGAGTTCAGAATTACTTGAGAGACACAGGACTTCTTGGATGGAGATTAAGCTATTAGCTTTATTACTGAAAAGCTGATTAGCAAGATGGGTTATACATCTGTGGCCCAAGACACTTCACTGTGAGTTCAAATTCCCTTTGAATTCATTTCACCCACCATGTCCCAGTCTGGTGGGACCATAACTGACTTCTCCCCCGGGCAGAGAGCCAACCAGGAGGCATGCAGCCTGCAGGTAGGTGATCACAACAGAACTGGTTTGAAGGCGTTCAGTTCTCCTCCCAAACATCACCCATCATTTATATCCTCTAAGAGTGGAGGAAAAGGTACGAGGTGGGATGAGAGGGCCTAAACCAACATCCATGACTTCTGAGGATTTGTGAAGTCCCTGAAATGGAACTGTGTGTGTGATATTTTTCCAGATAGTCTATAGTCGGTACTGTGGGCACCTTGACCAGATCCCTTTAGCCCCAGGACTGCGATGAATGTCGTCTGTTAATCACAGCTGCCCCCTTTTCTATGATAACAGCCAACACACACCACAGCCCTGGGGCTAAAGGGATCACAGGTGCCCTCCTTCTCTGGGCTTCCCAGGTGGCACTAGTGGCTAAGAACCCGCCTGCCAATGCAGGTAGATGTAAGTAGACACAGGTTCAGTCCTGGAGTCAGAAAGATCCCCTGGAGGAGGAAATGGCAACCCACTCCAGTATTCTTGCCTGGAGAATCCCATGGACAGAGGAGCCTGGTGGCTACAGTCCATAGCATTGCAAAGAGTCAGACCCGGCTGAAGTGACTTAGCAGGCATGCAGGCCCCATTCTCTGATGAATTTTCTTTGGCCATAAGGGAGCCCCGAGCCACAGAGGCTATACTTGCCCCCAGGAGGGGCAACCAACTGCATCAAAGGCTGCCCCCTGGCCTCGAGGTGGGAACAGCCGTGTGGCGAAGCTCATGTTCCAGGGCCTCTCCCGAGGTTAGGCTGAGCTTACCTGCCGCTGAGACCACAGTCCAGCTTAGTCCTCCCCTGCCTGAGCCTGCTTCCCTCAGTCTCTTTCTCCTTGGAGCCCTCCCTCCAGAAATCACTCGTACAAGAACCCATGTCTCAGACTCTGCTTCCAAGAGCTTGACCCAGTTCAAGGCTCATTAGCTCTCATCAGATTCTGAAAGTGGTTTAAGATCCTGAAGCGGCTTGGCAGCAGCAGCAGCAGCATGTTGTATGTGTGCGTGCATGCGTGCTAAGTCACTTCAGTCGTGTGCGATTCTGCGACTCCTGCAGGCTCCTCTGTCCACGGGATTGTCCAGGCAAGAACGCTGGAGTGGGTTGCCATGTCCTCCTCCAGGGGGTCTTCCCGACCCAGGGATGGAACACGAGTCTCTTACTTCTCCTGCATTGGCAGGCGAGTTCTTTACCACTAAATGCCACCTGGGAAGCCCAGTGGGTTGTATAGTGACCCCCCAAAGATATAGATCCATGTCCTGAACCCTGAAACCTGTGAATGTCACCTCCTTGGAAAAAAGGCCTCTGGAGACTAATTAAGTTAAGGATTTTAAGATGAGATCATCCTGGATTATCCTAAATCCAATGACGAGTATCCTTAGAGACACACAGAGGAGAAGCCAGGTGAAGATGGAGACAGACTGGAGCAATGTGGCCACAAGTCAAGAGCACCCGGAGCATCAGAGGCAGGGGCAGGGAGTGAGGTCCCGCCCAACCTCGATGTCAGGCTCCTGGCCTCCGGAAGCTTCTGATTTATGCCCCCCAGTTGCAATAATTGTTACAGCAGCCACACATACCCTGCAAAGTTTAAGAACTGCATATAGTTATTGAAGCTGAAGTCATTCCCCATGAAACTATGAGAGTGCTATGACTGACCATTCCCCACCAGCAGCGTTGGAGTTTCCAGAGTCCTCATTCCCAGGCTTTTCAAAGTGTTCTTTGTTCATTGTTTTTAGACTGCTGCACAGCATGCAGGATCTTAGTACCCCAACCAGGGATTGAACCCATGCCCTCTGCATGGGGAGCATGGAGTCTCAACCACTGGACCGCCAGCCGATTCCATCAGGGGAAATGGCCTATACTTTGCCAAAATTACTGCATAAGACAGCAGCTTTTCTGCCCCTGGAGGTCAGCATCTCTGCCTTCTCTCAGCATCACTCTACTTGGAATTGTCCCCTCATCATCCCTGCTTTGTTCTTCTTGCTCTAAGAATAACTTTGACGACCTTTTCGTCTTCCTCGGGGTTTCTGGCAAGCCGCAGCACTTCCCGACAGTGTTTTTCGGGCATGGTGTCATTTCCCAGGACACGTCTCTGTATTTCCTTCATCTATATTTTGTCCATCTTCTCATATGAGGCAGCTCAGGTCCCTCTTCTTATCTTCATCATTATTATTCGTATGAACATCATATGATTATTCATGATTGCATAATCAGGATGGCCTTTTGAAGAAGCTCCCTACTTGCTATTAGCTGACAGAATTAAAGGTTCTCCATTAAAGGGTGGCTCCTTTCTGCTCCCTGAAAGGCAAAAGCTAATGAAATACTTTGACCAAAATGAAAAAACAGCGGAAAACTTCGGGAGCAGTTGAACAGTTGTTTTGGGTGGATGCTTTCAGAGGTCAGGAATAATTGATCTGAGGGCTGTAATTGAGCGAGTAAGGGAAAAGGCAGACTCGGCTCACATCCGGGCACGGATCTGCCAGGCGCCGAGTCCACAGGACTCTCGCTTCTCTGCCTGGACCCTGGGAACAGCTTCCTGATTATCTCTGTGCGTCTAACCAGTGCGGGAATCACGCCTCCCTGGTCGCCAACATCTGTGCCCTCGCCTGATTCCAACAAGTGAAGTGCCTTGTTACCATACAACTTGGCCCCTAAGTCACATTAACTACCTCATCCAGTGCTTAAAGAAGAACCAGCACCAGTTCCAGGCTGGAGCAAAACCCATAGCACACATCTACAAACAGATACCCTCCGGGGGGGCATTTCAAAAAGGATTGTCCCCCAGCTCACCAACCTTCAGATGCTCCAGTTCAGCTCACCTGCACCGCCCACATAGTGCTGCTCAGAGCCCGAGAAAGAAGCCCCAGGTTCCAGCTTTCCCTCGGGCCCTCTAGCCCAGGCCACGACCACCGGTCGACATGCCGCCTTCCTGGGAAATGGGAGTTGGGGATGAGCTGACTACTTTTGAGGTCACCCAGCTCCCTGTCCTCTGACTGTCCGTCTTTTGGACCCCCACGGTGGCTTTCCAAGCAGGACGAGAACACGCCACGTATTTTAACCCCTTAGACAGTGGCAGGGCTTCTAAGGAAGCCCAGCGTGTCCTACCTGGCAGGTCCAAGTCCATCCTGTGCCCACCACAGGTCCTGACGGGAAGCAGGTGCTTGGCACGTGCGTGCTCCATGTGTTTCTACCGCCTTCAGGGGGTTCCCTCCCACGAAGCCTCTCTCGCCTGATGCCTTCTCCCCCAGCCTGTGTCCGGGTGGCTTGCTGGCTGATCCCCGGGTCAGCTTCCAGGTGTTTATGTTGCTCCTGCCGCTCTTGTGTTGGCTCAGACAGCTTCCCTCCTGAACCTGGAGAATCCCTGGCTCGGATCTCCCGTGGGCTCTGCCTTTACCGAGAGCTGACTATGCGGGTTTGGCCTGGAAGTCAGGAAGATGGCGTTTGTGTCGTCAGCGGGGTGCTCGGTCACTCGAACCTAGGAAAGGTCCAGGAACTTGCCTGGTGGTCCAGTGGCTAAGACTCCACAGCCCCAATGCAAGGGGCCCGGGTTCAACCCCTCGTCAGGGAACTATATCTCACATGCCGCAACTGAGACGGATG
>SJXQ01000338.1:0-57240 GCA_006408695.1 Aepyceros melampus | reverse complement strand
GATCAATGTAACCAAATAAATATTAAGAAAAAAAAGGCCCGAGTGTCCCCGGGTGTGAGGCATGTATGTCTGGATCCATCACTCCGTCTGTCGCTGGGAATAGCCCTCCTCCCCAGTTCTCTGGGCTCCCTCGGGAGAGACCCCCTCGCAATGAGGCGGCCACCACGTGTACAGTTATATGGTTAGGGGTGAGGGGACTAAGGTTTACAATTCCTATCCCAAGCATTTCTAGCCAGCTCCTCAGCCCTCCACGCCACCCTCGGGGAGGGGCAAGGGTCCCGGCATGCAAGCCTGTTTTCCCTTGTCTGCCCATTTTTCCTTCACTGCACCAGCTTCTCCTTGGGGGCCACTAGGGCCCAAGCATTGCCCAAGAGGTGCCAGGTCCCTGCCTGAGTGCAGCTGGCTATTGGCCACCATACAGGGCTAGAGAAGAGTGCTGGGGCGAAGGGGAAAGGCACGCGACCCCCGGCTCCCAGAAAAGGCAGCTCTGGGCGGCCCCTTGAGCACCTGCTCACTAGGGAATGCGCAGGGGTGGCCAGCGGGGCGGGGGGCAGCAGCAGGGAGGTTGGAGTGACCGGGTCTTGGGAGGAGAGTGGTGCTGGCAGGAGGTAAATGGGGGCGGCGGGGGGGAGGCCGGACCTGGTAGATGTGCTGAGGAGCTTGGACTTGATCCCAAGGTCAACATGAACCCTGGAGCAGGGATTCAAATCCATGACCAATAAAGACATGAAAAGACTGACTACTGGGACTTCCTTGGTGGTCCAGTGGTTAAGACTCCAAGCTTCCAGTGCAGGGGGCACAGGTTCGATCCCTGGCTGGGGAACTAAGATCCTACAATGCCATGCGGTGTGGCCACAAAATTAAAAGGATATAATTACTAAACTAGGAGATGCAAATTAAGATCACAGTGAGAAACCACCACACACCCAGTAGGCTGGAAAGATGCTTTACTATGTCACAGCAAGAGTTACTGATAATGCAGAGCAACAGGGACTCTGCTGGGAGTGTCGACTGATATAAATCACTGTGAAAACAACTTGGCTGTGTCAGCTAAAACTGAGGAGTTCAGTACCCAGTGAAACATGGAAACATGATTGAAATATCCAGAGCAGCACTGTGGTAGACTATTACACAACTGGAAAAAGGAATAAACTAGTTATTCAAGTCAATGTGAATAAATTTCACCATGTTGAAAAAAAAAAGTCGCAGACTACATATGATAACCCTTTATTTACATTCAAACACATCTGTCATTTAAGGACACACATAGGTATATGGTAAAACAGAACACTTCAGCACGACTGGTGGGGAATTCCCTGGTGGTTCAGTGGTTAGGACTCAGCCAAGGGCACAGGTTCAATCCCTGGCCAGGGAACTAAGATCCCACCAGCTGCGTGGCTCAGCCTAAATAAATAAATTTATTAATAATTTTATTATAACATTAATTTATTGATAAGTTAATGGATTTGTTATGAAATTTATTTATTAATAATTTTTTCATTAACAAATTAACAAATGTA
Source organism: Aepyceros melampus (assembly GCA_006408695.1). Lineage (NCBI taxonomy): Eukaryota > Metazoa > Chordata > Mammalia > Artiodactyla > Bovidae > Aepyceros > Aepyceros melampus. Next base: position 55,720 of record SJXQ01000338.1, on the reverse strand, counting down.
TTTATTAATAGTAAATATATTTATTGATAATAAATAATTAATTAAAGCATCTTTTTTAAAAGACCGTAAATTGATGATGTTGAATGACCTTCAGCAGGGTGGCCCTGCATGGCTCTATTTCTTTGTTGAGAGTCTTCCCATCACTCTCTCCAGCTGGTGTATATACATGCTAGGTCAGCATCCGAAGAAAATTCATGGGTCCAGTGCCCCTCCCTGCTACCATCCTCCCTAAAAAAGGAATATGCTCGGAGGCTTGCCAACCTTTCTGTTTAAAAGGAGGGGGGTGGGTTTAATAATGACTTCATTTGTATATATTTTTTAAAAGAGATGCAAAGAGATAGCGTTAATGACAGGAACACCTAGGCCTCTGAGAACAGGGGGGCAGGCTGCTAACCCGTGGCAGGGTGGTGGGCACAGAGGTGATTGTGGCTGCCTGGCCTCCCGCCCCTGTGAAAAGCCCGGGGTCTCTAGGACAGGTGATTCTTCACCAGACCCTTCATACACTTGTCAGGTTTAATTCCCTAGCTGTTTTATTTTGGATAATGAGACTGAATGCTGATTGAAATGTGTTCGGTGGATTTACTTATCCAGTAGTTTTAAATGAAATGCCAAGTTGTTGAAAGGGCTTCAGATCTACAGGGCAGCATGCTCTTGGTGTGCTGCTCAGGACACTGCATTGGGAAGTAGCTTAGAAATTAGAAGCTTCTAGGGCTTCCCTGGCGGTCCAGTGTTAGGATGCCTCATTCCCACTGCAGGGGCCACGGTTCAATCCCTGGTGAGGGAACTAAGATCCTATGTGCTATGTGGCTCAGCCAAAAAAAAAAAAAAAAAAAAGGAAAAAGAAAAGAATCTTATTATATATCCCTTTGAGGGTTTCCTGGTGGCCCAGATAGTAAGAATTCGTTTGCAATGCAGGAGACCTGAGTTCGATCCCTGAGTTGGGAAGATCCCGTGGAGAAGGGAATGGCTACCCACTCCAGTATTCTTGCCTGGAGAATTCCATGGACAGGGGTGCCTGGAAGGCTTCGGTCCATGGGGTCACAAAGAGTCGGACACCACTGAGCGACTGACGCACTTTCACTCACCTGTTAGCAACTTGAACCGCAGACTCGGCTTTGTGATCTAGCCCACAAACTCCCTGGGACACGGCTGTTAACTGACACACTTACACACGCTCGTCTCCCTAACTCCGGATAAGGTAGAGGGTGCTTGCAAAGTGCGGCAGTTTCCATTAGCTCACTCACTGCTTGATTCTGGCTATCACACACGTGTGCCCCAGCTGATTTGTCCTTGAGTGAAAGAATTTAGAACCATATGAAGACAGATTAGGGGGCAGTGCTTCCCAAGAGGTGCTAGCGGTCAAGATCCTGCCTGCCAATGCAGGAAGTGTAAGAGACTCAAGTTTGATCCGGGATCAGGAAGATCCCCTGGAGGAAGACATGGCAACCCACTCCAGTATTCTCGTCTGGAGAATCTCATGGACAGGGGAGCCTGGTGGACAGTTCATAGGGTTGCAAAGAGTTGGACAAGACTGAAGTGACTTAGCACCCATGCACCCATGCCGGAAGACAAAAGGAACCTGTTCCAATTGTCCTGTCCCTGCCCCCGTTTTCCAGGTAAGGAAACGGAAGCTTCAAGAGACTTGGCCCCAAAGTCAGCAGAGGAGGCACAAAAGAGGGACAAAGAAGCAGACAGCACCTCACTGGGCAGGGAAGGGGTTGATCCGGCTCTTGAAGGAGTGGGCATTTTCCAGGCTGGACGGGAAGAGAAAGCAGGAGCAGAGGTGTGAACAGGCGGGAGGCCGGGGCAGGGAGGCAGAGCCCCTTATTGCAGGGTGTTGAAGTGAGGAGCAGGAAGAGAAGCAACAGGACCGTGGCCTTCCAGAGGGCCTGGCCGGGACCCCTTTATGGGTAGTCAGTGCCCAAAATGATGACCCTATTCGTGGCAAACTGGCCAGACCTAGGTGCCCTCCCCCTGAGGCACCTGGGCAGAGTCCTAATAGCTTGGTGACCCCTGGCTCAGTGCAGATGGAAAAGAACTGTCACCTCCCAGGCCTGCCAAGAATGTCACACCTGCTTGTTCCTCTCCCGTTTCAGCTTCTGACCCACCTCACCTCACCTCAGTGAGTCTGAAGATCAGCAGCAGCTGGCCTATTCTTCCACTGGCTGAACACGAGGCTGCCCTTGGGGGAGTCTCAGCCTAAGGGCCTCTGCCCTCATGTTGGCAGAGACAGAGAAGTGAGCAGGGAGGGCAGAGCTGCCCCCAACCCACCCCCGACCCCTAGCTTTAGGGCCACGACCCTGGGATGCCAGGGAGGCTGAGCAGCCCGGGGAGGGCTGGACGCACACCTGACTCCATCCTAAGACTCAGGTGATTTGACCTTGACATCTTTTCACCCTCCAGTCTGTCTTTATGTATATGGGGTTTTAGTGGTGAAATACACACACACGCACACACACGTGCACACACACACACACACAGACACACACACAGGTACGTTGCTGTTGCTCAGTCTCCACGTCGTGTCTGACTTTGCGACCCCATGGACTGCAGCACACCAGGCCTCCCTGTCCCTCACCATCTCCCGGAGTTTGCCCAAGTTCATGGCCATTGAATCAGTGATGCCATCCAACACACATATATGCAAATTATATATAACTTAACACACGTTAATAGGAAAAGGAGTCCGTCAAGGCTGTATATTGTCACCCTGCTTATTTAACTTCTATGCAGAATACATCATGAGAAACGCTGGACTGGAAGAAACACAAGCTGGAATCAAGATTGCCGGGAGAAATATCAATAACCTCAGATATGCAGATGACACCACCCTTATGGCAGAAAGTGAAGATGAACTAAAAAGCCTCTTGATGAAAGTGAAAGAGGAGAGTGAAAAAGCTGGCTTAAAGCTCAACATTCAGAAAATGAAGATCATGGCATCCGGTCCCATCACTTCATGGGAAATAGATGGGGAAACAGTAGATACAGTGTCAGACTTTATTTTGGGGGGGGCTCCAAAATCACTGCAGATGGTGACTGCAGCCATGAAATTAAAAGATGCTTACTCCTTGGAAGAAAAGTTATGACCAACCTAGATAGTATATTCAAAAGCTGAGACATTACTTTGCCGACTAAGGTCCGTCTAGTCAAGGCTATGGTTTTTCCTGTGGTCATGTATGGATGTGAGAGTTGGAATGTGAAGAAGGCTGAGTGCCAAAGAATTGATGCTTTTGAACTGTGGTGTTGGAGAAGACTCTTGAGAGTCCCTTGGACTGCAAGGAGATCCAACCAGTCCATTCTGAAGTAAGAGGAGAGTGAAAAAGCTGGCTTAAAGCTCAACATTCAGAAAACGAAGATCATGGCATCTGGTCCCATCACTTCATGGGAAATAGATGGGGAAACAGTGGAAACAGTGTCAGACTTTATTTTTCTGGACTCCAAAATCACTGCAGATGGTGATTGCAGCCATGAAATTAAAAGACGCTTATTCCTTGGAAGGAAAGTTATGACCAACATAGATAGCATGTTAAAAAGCAGAGACATTACTTTGCCAACAAAGGTCCATCTAGTCAAGGCTATGGTTTTTCCTGTGGTCATGTATGGATGTGAGAGTTGGACTGTGAAGAAGGCTGAGCTCCGAAGAATTGCTGCTTTTGAACTGTGGTGTTGGAGATCCAACCAGTCCATCCTAAAGGAGATCAGTCCTGGGTGTTCATTGGAAGGACTGATGCTGAAGCTGAAACTCCAATACTTTGACCACCGCATGCAAAGAGTTGATTCATTGGAAAAGACCCTGTTGCTGGGAGGGATTGGGGGCATGAGGAGAAGGGGAGGACAGAGGATAAGATGGCTGGATGGCATCACCGACTCAATGGACATGAGTTTGAGTGGACTCCAGGAGTTGGTGATGGACGGGGAGGCCTGGGGTGCTGCGATTCATGGGGTCGCAAAGAGTCGGACATGACTGAGCGACTGAACTGAACTGAGCTGAACATTTAAATTGGTGAACTTTCAGTAAAGCCACTTATCCTCCATAACATGGGTGAGTCTTCAATTAGTTCCTTAAATGTAAAGACTAGAAGGAGGCATTCAACCTCCAGACTGCCTTTGTACTCAAGACTGCAATGTCAGTTCTTGTTAGAAATTCCAGTCTGTCTGCCAGACCCTCATGATCACATGAGCTGATTTCTCAGCCTCTCTTTCTCCCTCTTTCTCCCTTTCTCCATCCTTCTTTCCCACCCAGGTCCTTTCTTCTGTGCCTTCCCCAAACTTCAGTCATTTATCACAGCCTGGCTGGTGTGTTTATACCTTTTTTCCTGTCCACGTGGGCTTTAAAGACTCTGCAGTGCCATATTTTCCTTGATTGGTAATTTCCTGACAGTCATGTTAGTTGAAATACTCTCTGAAAATGTCAAATCCTTGGTGGTGGTGGTTTAGTTGCTCAGTCAAGTCCAACTCTTGCAACCCCATGGACTGTAGTCAACCAGGCTTCTCTGTCCATTGGCTTCTCCAGGCAAGAATACTGGAGTGGGTTGCCATTCCCTTCTCCAAGGGATCTTACTGACCAGCCATGGAACCTGGGTCTCCTGCATTGCTGGTGGCTTCAAATCCTTAAAGTCTCTAAATTATTTGATTCAATTGTCAATCATATGCACCACAATCCTCATAAACAGACTAAAAACGTATGCATGTGCTGCTGCTGCTGCTGCTAAGTCGCTTCAGTTGTGTCCAACTCTGTGCGACCCCATAGACGGCAGCCCACCAGGCTTCCCCGTTCCTGGGATTCTCCAGGCAAGAACACTGGAGTGGGCTGCCATTTCCTTCTCCAATGCATGAAAGTGAAAAGTGAAAGTGAAGTCGCTCAGTCGTGTCCGACTCTTCGTGACCCCATGGACTGCAGCCTACCAGGCTCCTCTGTCCATGGGATTTTCCAGGCAAGAGTACTGGAGTGGGGTGCCATTGCCTTCTCTGATGCATGTGCTAATAACACTAGCTATCGTGAGCCTTTTCCAAAAAGTGATTAAAAGTCACACTGTGTGCTTTGTCATCTTTTTGCCTCACTAATTTTCTGTTTCTAAGTGAGAGTAGAGATAACTGAGTAAACTGTTCTAGCCACAGGTTTACAGGCAAGGAGACAGGATTTTGTGACCTGTGGTTTTTCAGTTCTTTAGATTTCACCCCATTCATTCAGAGCTTCACTTGTTATAATCCAGTTGGATATGACTCAGTTGTCAGTTCTCAGTGCAAAATGATCAAGCTGTGACAGGATGGACCTGAAGAAAGGCATGACAATGATCCTGCTCATCTCTGTCACCTTCCTGGAAGGAGCCTGGGAGAAGATACCAGTCCGGCTCATTAAAGACTCCCGGGCTGTTCTCCATCCTCTGTACTGCCGGTCCAAACAACGGCCCCTTTCATTATTCTTGACTCTATTTTACGTGTCCGTCCCCATATGTCTGAAACTATAACTAATTTCACTCTATGTCTTATTAGTGCTTCCCTGGTGACTCAGGTGGTGAAGACTCCACCTGCAATGTGGGAAACATGGGTCCTATCCCTGGGTCAGGAAGATCCTCTGGAGAAGGGAATGCCAACCCACTCCAGTATCCTTTCCCAGAAAATCCCATGGACAAAGGAACCCGGTGGGCTACAGTCCATAGGATTGCAAAGTGTTGGACACAACTGAGCAACTTAACAGTTTCACTATGTCTTCTTATGCAGAAAAGCCTCATCGACTTTATATTGAATATAGTATATTTAATTGTTTTGAAGAAGGAAATCTACTGGCCAGAAGTGTGCTGTGTGCCTCTTGTAAGATCTGATTTCACCAGAAAGCTTTGCTGTCACAGCCAATCATTTCCGATGTCAAAGTTAACACTCATTTACATGATAATACAACAATAGCGTTTAACGCCTTCCATCAAACCAGACAGGAAACCCTAATTAGTTACACTCTATTGCATCCTGGTGGGGTGCAGTAATGACGCTTGTTTTATTGCTACTGAAGCACAGACAAGAAACAAGTGCCTTGCCCAAGGCTGAGAAGACAATGTCAAAATTGAGGTGACCACCCTTGTGCCCTGTCCACTAGACCTCTCTGGACTCAGAGCATACAATTTTTAAAACAGTACCAAGATCTCATATAATGCAATGAAAAAGTCCTGCCATATCAGCTGTTGCATTTTTGTCTGGTACATTTAAATAAAAATTTCTAAGCATTAAATATTTAAGAAGAAAAAAGGTTAATGAAAAGAGGAAACATCTCACGTGCCTGACACCAGTACTTCATAGCCTAATTCTCCCTAAAGAGCTGTGAGTTCAAAATGAATTCAGCTCTTGCATCCCTGGCACAGGACGTCACCATGCTGGGCGACCAAGTCAACTGCATTGAGGCAAAAGGCTTCTTGCTCAAGCACAAGTTCAGCCCTCAGAAGGTTGTTGTTGTTCAGTTGCTAAGTCATGTCTGACTCTTTGGGATCCCATAGACTGCAGCATGCCAGGCTCCTCTGTCCTCCACTATCTCCTAGAGTTTGCTCAAATTCATGTCCATTATGTCAGTGATGCTATCTAACCATCTCCTTCTCTGCTGCTTCCCTCTCCTTTTGCCATCCATCTTTCCCAATATCAGGGTCTTTTCCAATGAGTCGGCTCTTCCAATCAGGTGGCCAAAGTATTGGAGCTTCAGCTTCAGCAACAATCCTTTCAATGAATATTCAGGGTTGATTTCCTTTAGGATTGACTGGTTTGATCTCTTTGCAGTCCAAAGGACTCTCAAGAGTCTTCTCCAGCACCACAGTTTGAAAGCATCATTTCTCCAACTCTCAGCCTTCTTTATGATCCAACTCTCACATCTGTACATGACTACTGGAAAAACCATAGCTTTGACTATATGGACCTTTGTCGGCAAAGTGCTGGCTCTGCTTTTGAATTGCTGTCTAGGCTTATCATATTAAAAGCTTTCCTTCCAAGGAGGAAGCGTCTTTCAATAAAGAAATCTGTCTGCAACGCGGGAGACCTGGGTTCGATCCCTGGGTTGGGACGATCCCCTGGAGAAGGGAAAGGCTACCCACTCCAGTATTCTGGCCTGGAGAATTCCAGGGACTGTATAGTCCATGGTGTTGCAAAGAGTCACACACGACTGAGCAACTTTCACTTTCAACCAAGAGGTTGTGTTAGTCACTCAGCAGTGTCCGACCTTTGTTACCCTGTGGACTGTAGCTGGACAGGCTCCTCTGTCTATGGAATTCTCCAGGCAAGAACTGGAGTGGGTTGCCATTCCCTTCTCCAGAGGACCTTCCTGATCCAAGGATCAAACCTGGATCTCCTGCATTGCAGGCCGATTCTTTACCATCTGAGCCATCAGAGAAGCCCATCCTCAGGAGGTTACAGGGGCATATTTCCTGGTGATAGACTGCCTGATCTAAACATGTGATTTCACCAACAGTTGAAGGGAATGGTGATGCCTCCATGTACATAAAATTCTTCTCTTGTTAAAATTCTGGATACAATTTACTTTTAAAATCATGGACTGATTTTTTTTTTCTTTTCTTAAAAGAGGCTTCCCCAGTGGCTCAGATGGTAAAGAATCTGCCTGCAATGCAGGAGACCCAGGTTCGAGCCCTAGATCAGGAAGATCCCCTGGAGAATGGAATGGCAACCCACTCCAGTATTCTTGCCTGGAGAATTTCATGGACAGAGAAGCCTAGTGGGCAGTCCATGGGATCACAGAGAGTTTGACATGACTGAGTGACTTTTCAAAAATTTATTTATTTATTTATTCTGGCTGCACTGGTCTTAGTTGTGGCAGGCTGGTTCTTTTTAGTTGCAGCATGCGGGATCTAGTTCCCTGGCCAGGGATCAAACCCAGGCCCCCTGCATTCAGAGCTCAGAGTCTTAGCCACGAGACCACCAGAGAAGTCCCCATGGACTGATTTTCTTCGCATTAAGATTATTTCTAAGAATGGTATGGAAGCCTTGCTTTTGAGCTGTAAATGGAGTAGCTTGGATCAACTCCAGGGCTTAAACTTGGCATGCCTGCCAATCTAACCACCAACAGGAGTTTCTGTTCTCTCAGTGGTTGAAATGAAAATGTTCAAATTCTAGGGAAAAAAGCCTTCAAAATGTGACTTTTACAAGCATAAAACCAGTTGTATTTCATTTGGGATAGTTCATTCAAATTCCAGAGGCTCCAATGATAGAAACTTATAAAATGGTAAAGTGATAAAATGATAAAACTTATAAAATGGTGTTGCTAAAAGTGAGTTAAATTTTCTCACTAAAATACATATAGTGGGTCAACTTGCTGACTTTGGTCTGTAATCTGCAAAATGGGGATATTTTGCATTATATACAGCTCATGAGTATTTTATCTATAATACTAAATGTCAAACAACTCATTAAAAGTGCTTCATTGGAAATTTATTTTGAGAAGCCAAGTGAATGAGGCATGGCGTAAGATGTGTATGGTCCCTGTCCATATCTGCCTTGTAACCCTGCGTATTGCTGTTGTTTAGTCTGTCGCTCAGGCGTGTCCATCTCTTTTGTGACCCCATGGATGGTAGCCTGCCAGGCTCCTCTGTCCACGGGATTTCCCAGGCAGGAATGATGGAGTGGGTTGCCATTCCCTTATAGATAAATATAACTGCACGTGGGCGAGTGTATAGTGGGAAGGGAGGGTGTGGTGGATCAGAGATGACGAGGAGTTCTGAGTATTCTTCCCAGTGACAGGTGGGATCTGTTTTCCTTCCTTTGAAGCTGGTCTTAGCCTCTAACCTGCTTCAGCCAAGAGTATGCTGCTGCAGAAACTGTAGGACATCTGAAGCTAGATCAAGAAGTCTTCCTGTTTCCACCTGCGTTTCTTGATTTTTTTTTGGGGGGGGGGGATGCTCCCTCTCAGAACTCAGCTGCCATGCTGTGAGAAGCTCACGCCAGTAGCCAGCCCTAGCCGGGCTTTCTGCCCTGCAAGGAAGCCATCTTGGATGGTCCTCACCACCCTGCCTCATGACTTTTTGCCTTTAGAACTGAGGCTCATACGTTTCTGTGGGTGAAGGCAGCTGTCTGATATACTTTGCTAAGGCAGCCCTTCTCCCTGCACTCTGCTTTCAGAACTCTTTCAAGTCAGGATGCCAAAACAATCACAGGGTAAATTTCCCACCTCAGGGAGCACAGTCCTTGCTGGTCTGATAGCCAGTGTCTTAAAAACTAGCATCTGTGATTTTTTTTCCAAATAGAAGGGGAACTCTGGTCCCTGCTATTGCTTCATGGAAAGCAGAAGTCCTCAGTCATTTGATTCTTCTCTTTTTTTTTTGGCCGTTCTAGAGGTCATGCAGGATCTTAGTTCTCTGACCAGGGATCAAACCCATGCCCACGGAAGAATGGATTCTTAACCACTAGCCCACCAGGGAAGTCCCTTATTAGATTGATTGCATCACGCCCACATCACTTTTAATATTCTTGTGATCCTATCCCTGCCAACGGGATTATAACCCTTGAGAGAAGAGGCCACCTCTAATCCTTCTTTGAACTGACCACAACACCTGGGCTAGTACTGTGCACACAGTTAAGAGTGCAACACACCTCTGAGTTGACCATTACATTTTCAGTTCCTGGAACTCAGCATACTGAGGATTGACTCATGATGGAAAACCAATGGATGTGACATTTCTTATTCAACTTGCTACTTTTAGCATGTGAAAAAACAGCCTGAGACGAAAACATCTTTGTTCCTATCTTGCTTTCAAAGAACTGACGCTTTGACTATTTCTTTTAAAAATTAACAGCCACATACATTACAGCACAGAGCTGTGGGAGAAATTTTTGGGCCCAAACCACACAGACTGCAAAGTAAAATGAACAGCCTGTCACTGCTCATCTGGATTTCCAGTCTGTCATTTCTGTTTGTCTCTCAGCTCTTTTCAGAGAAGGATAGGACACTATTTGGTATCCAGGATTTTGTTGACAAAGCCATGAAAGGAAGAACAGAGAATTAGATTTTTTGGTTTCATTCTGGAGATTCAAAATTACTCAGTTTTTGTTGTAATGCTAAAAGAAGGGGTCCACTGAGCGCTAAAGATATGCGACACTCCAGTCTAAGATTTTCCAAGTATAAGCTGTTGGAATCACATAGCTTTAGATTCACGGCTTTCATATATTTACAAGGCAGGCAGGAATTTTTGTTTCACTTTCAACAGAGAAAAGAGGCACTTTTACATGACTGGACTGCTGACAGAATGTGCTAATAACATAACTTTATACATTTAGTGCTCTGCGGTAGCTCAGATGTAAAGAATCTGCCTGCAGTGTGGGCAACTTGGGTTCGAACTGGGAGAGAATATCCCTTAAAGGAGGACATGGCACCCCACTCCAGTATTCTTGTCTGGAGAATCCCATGGACAGAGGAGCCTGGGAGGCTACAGTCCATGGGGTCACAGAAGAGTCAGACACGACTGAGTGACTTTCACTTTATATACTTATTTAAGAATTGGCAATCAGGTTCCCAGATAATCATGATGATGTGATCACTAATCTAGAGCCAGACATCTTGGAATGTGAAGTCAAGTGGGCCTTAGAAAGCATCACTACAAACAAAGCTAGTGGAGGTGATGGAATTCCAGTGGAGCTATTTCAAATCCTGAAAGATGATGCTGTGAAAGTGCTGCACTCAATATGCCAGCAAATTTGGAAAACTCAGCAGTGGCCACAGGACTGGAAAAGGGCAGTTTTCATTCCAATCCCAAAGAAAGGCAATGCCAAAGAATGCTCAAACTACTGCACAATTGCACTCATCTCACATGCTAGTAAAGTAATGTTCAAAATTCTCCAAGCCAGACTTCAGCAATATGTGAACCGTGAACTCCCTGATGTTCAAGCTGGTTTTAGAAAAGGCAGAGGGACCAGAGATCAAATTGCCAACATCCGCTGGATCATGGAAAAAGCAAGAGAGTTCCAGAAAAACATCTATTTCTGCTTTATTGACTATGCCAAATCCTTTGACTGTGTGGATCACAATAAACTGTGGAAAATTATTCAAGAGATGGGAATACTAGACCACCTGACCTGCCTCTTGAGAAATCTGTATGCAGGTCAGGAAGCAACAGCTAGAACTGGACATGGAACAACAGACTGGTTCCAAATAGGAAAAGGAGTACGTCAAGGCTGTATATTGTCACCCTGCTTATTTAACTTCTATGCAGAGTACATCATGAGAAACGTTGGACTGGAAGCAACACAAGCTGGAATCAAGATTTCAGGGAGAAATATCACTAACCTCAGATATGCAGATGACACCACCCTTATGGCAGAAAGTGAAGAGGAGCTAAAAAGCCTCTTGATGAAAGTGAAAGAGGAGAGTGAAAAAGTTGGCTTAAAGCTCAACATTCAGAAAACGAAGATCATGGCATCTGGTCCCATCACTTCATGGGAAATAGATGGGGAAACAGTAGAAACAGTGTCAGACTTTATTTTTTGGGGCTCCAAGACTGCTGCAGATGGTGACTGCAGCCATGAAATTAAAAGATGCTTACTCCTTGGAAGGAAAGTTATGACCAGCCTAGATAGTATATTCAAAAGCAGAGACATTACTTTGCCAACTAAGGTCCGTCTAGTCAAGGCTATGGTTTTTCTGTGGTCATGTATGGATGTGAGAGTTGGACTGTGAAGAAGGCTGAGCGCCGAAGAATTGATGCTTTAGAAGTGTGGTGTTGGAGAAGACTCTTGAGAGTCCCTTGGACTGCAAGGAGATCCAACCAGTCCATTCTGAAGGAGATCAACCTGAGATTTCTTTGGAAGGAATTATGCTAAAACTGAAGCTCCAGTACTTTGGCCACCTGATGCAAAGAGCTGACTCATTGGAAAAGACCCTGATGCTGGGAGGGATTGGGGGCAGGAGAAGGGGACGACTGAGGATGAGATGGCTGGATGGCATCACGGGCTCAGTGGACGTGAGTCTGAGTGAACTCCAAGAGTTGGTGATGGACAGAGAGGGCTGGCGTGCTGTGATTCATGAGGTCGCAGAGAGTCGGACACGACTGAGCAACTGAACTGAACTGAACTGAATCAGGTTCCAAGCTCAGGGGCTTTGCACTATTCTCTCTGGATTGCTCTTCTCCCAGGTATCTATCTACAAGCCTCCGTCCTCCACTTCATTTGAGCCTGTGTTCTCAGCAAGCCCTTCCTTGATGATTCTATCCAAAAGAGCATTTCAGGGAGATTCTTGGCGGTTCAGTGGCTGAGAATCCATCTGTCAATGCAGGGGACATGGGTTCGATCTCTGGTCCAGGAAGATCCTACGTGCTGCAAAGCAACTGAACCTGCACACCACAACTGCTGAGCCCATGTGTCGCAACTGTAGAAGCTCTCATACTCTAGAGCCTGTGCTCTGCAACCAGAGGAGCCACCGCAATGAGAAGCCCGTGCACCGCAACTAGAGAGTAGCCCCTGCTCGCTGCAACTGGAAAAAGCCCGAGAGGAGCAATGAAGACTCCCCACAGCCAAAAAATAATTAATTAATAAAAAAGTTTTTTCAAAAATAGCATTTCACCCCTCACTCCTATGCCATGTGACATTCCCTCCCGCCCACCTGCCCTGCTTTATTTTCTTCATTCCATGTATCACTCACCATCTGACAGGCAAAAGTATATATGAATACACATATATGCTTATTCCACCATATGCATCTGTTTATTGACTAACCCCTCCCTGGCTGAGACTGCAGACTCCATAAGAATAGAAGTTTCTTCTGCTATCATCTTAGCATTTAGAACAGTGTCCTGTGCACAGTATGCAATCAATAAATATTTGTTGAATAAATGAACAAATATTTGCTGCTTTCCTACTCTGCGCTCCCCATGTGGCTCAGACAGTACAGAATCCGCTGTCAATGTAGGAGATGTGGGTTTGATCACTGGGTCGAGAAGATCCCCCGGAGAAGGGCATGGCAACCCACTCCAATATTCTTGCCAGAGGAGCCTGGTGGGCTATGGTCCAGGAAGTCACAAAGAGTCGGACACCACTGAGAGACTAACACACATACTTTGTGCAAAAGCACTGGAGGGACTATGGTATGAATTGCCCCAACCCCTATTTTTGGAGAAAAGGAAGACAAGCACAAAAATCCAGGACTATGCTACAAAGCAGGAGAACGGATTAAACAGCATATTTTGGAAGCATAAAGGAAGGAGAGAGAGTGGCTTTGGAGATGACCCTTTACCACAGGAGTGTGATGGGCAGAGGGGAGGGTTGAGAAGTCCACCCTGAAGGCAAGTGGCATTTGGAGTCCTGGCCATGGCAGGCCTGTTTGGTTGAGTTTGGGAAGACGTAGCAGGAGATGAGGTGAGAATGGAGGTTTGGAGACTTGATCACAGTAAAGCCAGCAAAGGCTTTTGAATTTTATCTTAAAGGCATCATTAAGCAAGGCAGGATTTTAAAACTATCTTTAGCTGGTCTATCTCCTGTCCAGGAAACCTGGGTATTTATCAGGGTACCACTGAACCTGAGCTCACTGATTTGGTGATTATGCTTATCTTGACCCCCTAAACGTATAGATTTTTCCTCAGCAACAATGTACCATGAAAATGTGGCCCCACTGTAAGCATAATCAAGGGCTTTCATGTCACTTTGCTCATTGATTTATTTACTTTTTTAAAAAAATAATATCTTACATGGGCTCTTCATTTATGTTTTGGTATAAAAATGAACCCAGCATTTCCCTGAAGAAGCCACCGGATCTGGTTGCACGTGCCCAGTGAATTCAATGCAATCAGTGCAGGAAAGACAGAACAGTGAAGGGGGACGTAAATCATAATATTCTCCCCACCTGAGCAGGGAAGTGTTACTGGCTGGTGGAAAACTTACAGACTATCAGAGCTTTGTAAATAACTTCCCAGCCCTTCCCACCCATCCAGCTCAAACCAATCCCACTAAGAACCTAAGCTTCAGCCAGTTGGAGTGGCAGAGCCAATGGCTCCCAGCTGTTCAGCATCTGAGTCAAACCTGAGTCAGGTCAGAACTCTTTCTAACCTCATCTCTGTGGCTGAAGCGGGTTATGTCAGGGCTACTGGAAACCGTAGCATCAATGCGACCACTTTTCTAGTCTGTCAGCTTTACTTAGCTGTTTTAGGAAAGGGGTAGTTAGAGGAGGAGGAGAGAGAAGAGTTAAATAATTTCAGAAATTAGTAGTATTGCACATTTTAATGTTCAAATGAGGACCTATTAGGGGCTTCCCTGGTGGCTCAGACAGTAAAGAGTCTGCCTGCAGTGTGAGAGACCCATGTTCAATACCTGGGTCAGGAAGATCTCCTGGAGAAGGAAATGGCAACCCGTTCAAGTATCCTTGCCTGGAAAATTCCAAGGATGGAGGAGCCTGGCAGGCTACAGTAGTCCATGGGATCGCAAAGAGTTGGACACGACTGAGGAGTGCAAAATCTACTTAGGTTTGAATCTGAAACACGAAATGTCACAGAAAAGTGCATTAGGTGGGTTTTTCCAGGCTTGTTACTCTGTCCCCTGAAACAGGTACTAGTTACTGAAAAAGTTTGAGATACAGTATCCTACCCCACTGTGATTGGAATTGAGTACTCATCTTCCTATTATTTATTTATTTATTTTTAAACATCAAAAACCTTTTGCATTTGGGGGTATAGCTAATTAACAATGTTGTGATAGTTTCACAGTGAAGGGACTCAGCCATACATATACATCCACCATTCTCCCCCGAACCCCACTCCCATCCAGGCTGGCACATAACACTGAGCCGAGTCCCCTGTGCTATAGAATAGGTTTTTGTTGGTTATCCATTTTAAACATACCAGTGTGTTCATGATGTTCCCGAAGTCCTAAACTGTCCCTTCCCCCCTGGCAACCAGTCATCTTCCTATGTTTAAATGGAAGTGTTTTTGCTGGATGGAAACAAAAGGAAATCCAAGGATACCCCCTGGACTCTAAAGAAAACCTTACGGGGACTTTCCTGGCAGCCCAGAGGTTAGGACTCCATGCTTTCACAGCCGGAGGCCCTGATTCGATCCCTGGTGAGGGAACTAAGATCCCTCAAGCCAAAAAAGAAAGGAAAACATTGCCGCATAGCCTATAGCAGTAGAAATTGAAATCATCCACGAGATGGACACGACTGAAGTAGCTTAGCACATGTTTTTAATTGTCATGAAAGACAATAATTTAACAATTTTTTCTTTCTTTCTTCCTCTTCTTCTCCTACTTGGACCTCAGGGGCTGAGCTGAAGTTGATCATGCTCTTCTGCTCTTGACTCATCCTCATGGTGCCGGGCCCTCTCTCATTTGAGTGATCAAGCACTTTTACCTCCATCCTCCCACCACACACCACCTTCCCCAGGGGGTTTAAGATGAGTTTTTGCTGTTGTTGTTGTACATCTCTTGCCAGATGTCTACCTCTAACCCATTACTTCTAAAACAACCTAGAACTCCACCGAGTTTTCCTTATCCATTCTCCCAGTCATGAGCTAGAGATTGCCTGGCGAGAGAGCTCAATCCAGTCCAGTAGGGTTTATAGAAATTCAATTCTTTGTATTTCGCCAATGTGGAAAACAACCAAAACTTGTCCTGCTATTATTAGACTGTTATGTGTACCCTGTCTGACCTTGACTTGGTGCAGGAAGGAAAGGAAAAAAGATGGGAATTGCTGAGTTGGTCTTTCTCTGCTCACTTAACACCTTTGAGTGGTAGATCCATATATTTTAAACAAACTGGCCATTCCATGGTAATCTTTCAAGGTCATTTCTCCAGGCTGAGTCCATTCAAAACCACTGCTCAAGACATAGATTATGTCTGGAGTACTGTTAATTCAGGGTCAAGGAACAGACATTGCGATAAGCCACAGAGCTAGTTATATTAGCCAGGAGGAATGTACGTTGTCAGCCACTGTACGGAGATGCCTATCATAGCTGAAGCTTCTCGACATAATTCTTTCCATGTTTTGTCCAGGGAGGAAAGTGTTGCAATAGTCAGGGTAACTGACAATTTAGTTTTTGAAATACAATATGGGAAATTCAGGATAAATAAGTGTCTTTTGGTCCACTGGATACTTACAGAGCTAAAAATATGAGAAACCAAAGGGGATAATGTTTTATAAATGATGAGAGGTATTTTAAGGAACCAACAATATAATTTTAATGCATTTAATTTTTCAAACTATGCCACAGTCTCCGTGTGGTAGAGAATGGTTTTGGCCTTTAGAATGTGGTGTCCAAGTCTCCCATATGTTGGTTGTAATTGAATCAAAAGTTGGATGAGGTGGCCTTCCCTGGTGGTTCAGTGGTTAAGAATCCACCAGCTAATGCAGGAGACATGGGTTCATTCCCTGGTCCAGGAAGATTCTGTGTGCCTTGGGGCAACTAAGCCTGTGCTCCCTAAAGTCCATGCTCTGCAACAAGAGAAGCCACCACAATGAGAAGCCCGCACACCATAACTAGAAAGTAGCCTCTGCTCGCAGCAACTAGAGAAAGCATGTGTGCAGCAATGAAGACCCAGGACAGCCAAAAATTAAATAAATCAATTGAAAGAAAAAGTTGGAAGAGGCAATAAGGAGTGGGTGGAAAAGACAACTTAGCTTAATGTATTTTCTTTTATTCCAAACACTGAGGCTGTGAGCTTGGAATCCAACAATGACAGACAGACTAGGAGGAAGGGAGAGAAGAAAAAAGAAAGAAACAATAAAAGGTAGACAGGAAGAAAGTCTATGTGAACTTTTGAAGTATAATCTTCTTCACATGATCCAAGTACTGAGTGCTTCCTTGTGGACTGATTCCCTAGGTCTGAGTATCAAGACTGTGTTAATGAGGGAACAAACTCTGAAACATGGATGAACAAGAAAACCCCAGTTAAGAAAAACATACTTGGGCTTCCCTGATGGCTCAGAGTAAAGAATCCTCCCACCAATGCAGGAGACATAGGTTTGATCCCTGGTCCTGAAAGATCCCACATGCCTCGGAGAACTAAGCCTGTGTGCCACAGCTACTGAGCCTGTGCTCTGGAGCCCAGGAGCCGCAGCTACCGAAGCCTGTGTGGTCTAGAGCCCATGTTCTGCAACAAGAGAAGGCACCATACTGCAACTACACTCGCTGCAACTAGAGAAAAGCCTCTGAGGACCCAGAGCAGTCAGAAATAAATAGAAATAAAAGAAAAAGAGGCTCTGCACTCAAAGCCATGTGATGCTGAGCAAATTATTTTTTCTTTCTAAGTCGTATTTTTTTTCCTCATTGGTATAATCGGTGGGACAACTATCTTACAAGGGATTGCACAGACCAAGTGGGTACACTGGGAAATTTTTAAGTGTTATACAAGTGTGAGGAATTCTCCCAGGTTCAAAAGGAGATATACCTTCAAGGAAGTTCACTGAATGGATTAGGGAGATGAAGCACCTACTTGGTCAGTACTCCTTTATGATAAATCTACGTGATTTCAGAGAACACTGCCTGCTGGACTGGAGTTCGTGCTCCAGGGACTGCATTCGTTCCACCTACCACCTCTCACTCCATCTTGGCTATTGTTGTTTAGTCGCTAAGTCTTGTCTGACTTTTTGCAACCCCAAGGACTGTAGTCGGTCAGGCTCCTCTGTCTATGGGATTTCTCAGGCAAGAATACTGGAGTGGGTTGCCATTTCTGTTTCCAGGGATCAAATCAGCATCTCCTGCATTGGCAGGCAGGTTCTTTACCACTGAGCCATCTGGGAAAGAGCTTCCTGAGTTATATCCTTTTAAAATAAATTGATGACCTGGTGAGTATAATGCTTATCTGAGTTCTGTGAGCCACTCTAACAAATTACTCCAACCCCAGGAGGAGGCTGACAACCTAGATTGTGACTGGCGTCTGAACAGGGGTGGGGGTGGGGGACAATCTTGCAGGATGGAGCCTGTTACCTGTGGGATCCGATGCTGTCTCCCAGTAGAGCTGAGTTGAATTACAGGATACTCAGCTGGTGTCTGAGAGTTGCTTGTTGGTGTCAGGAAACCCCCAACTCCCTACACTGGACTTAAGTGCAGAACCTTCTAGCTGTTTACAAACAACCACATTCCTTTAGGATAAGAAATATAAGACTGTTTCCTTAACAATTGTCCCAAGGTATTGCTTATTTCTTTTGGAGAAGGCAATGGCACCCCACTCCAGTACTCTTGCCTGGAAAATCCCATGGGCAGAGGAGCCTGGTAGCTTGCAGTCCATGGGGTTGCTAAGAGTCGGACACGACTGAGCGACTTCACTTTCGCTTTTCACTTTGATGCATTGGAGAAGGAAATGGCAACCCACTCCAGTGTTCTTGCCTGGAGAATCTCAGGGGCGGGGGAGCCTGGTGGGCTGCCGTCTATGGGGTCACACAGAGTCAGACACTGAAGCGACTTAGCATTGTTTATTTCTTTACTTGATTTTTAAAATAGATTTTACTTCTGATTATGAAAAAAGTATATGCTTTGCTTTTGGAAATTTAGAAATAGGAAAGTAAAAAAAGAGAAAATGAAAAGCTGCCAGAGTGATAACCTCCCAGCAATGCCTCTGATAACATTTTGGGTCATGCTGTCTGCCTGTTGGTCGGGGTGATGCAGGTGTGCTGTGGTTGACACTACAGGTTGTCCAAGGGCAGCCATTTCTCCCCATTTTCACCGATTGGAGCCTCGTTGTGTCCAGCTTTTTAGAGCCACATGCGTGAGGGAGGCTGGCTGGAGTCACTCTCGGGTCTCCTGCTGCTGGGCCAATGATGCCTTAAGATGACAGGAGACCGCAGGGGATGTGTGGGGGCTTGGAAATGGAAGCGAGGGAGGGACGTCCCTTCGGCACTGACCCGGGCGCTCTCTGCATCTTTGGATCATCAGGGAAGACAATGCCAGCCCTGCCCATGGCAGAGCAGAGGAAGGAAGGACACCTCCCTTCTTGATGGGCCCCCGAATTCACGGGCTCCTGAAGGACACGGCTGGGCTTCCTGTTCTGTGAAATAACAAGTGGCTGCCTTGTTTGAGTCCCTTTCAGTTGTGCTTCTGTGGCTTATGGCGAGGCAATCCTATTCATCATGCAATCACTCTCTCAATGGTGTATTGTGTGCACTTTCCTTGTCGTGAAATAGTCTTCAAAAGCAGACACTGCAAAATTGGGATGACTGGTTGGCTTCTTTTTCACAGGACTTTCAGCTTTTTGAGTGCGAAGATCAGAGGTTTTGTTGTTTTTTGTTTTGTGAGATTTTTGGTTTTTGCCCTCATGCACGCATGCTCACTCACTTCAGTTGTGTCTGACTCTTTGAGAGCCCATGGACTGTAGGTGGCCAGGCTCCTCTGTCCCTGGCATTCTCCAGGCAAGAATCCTGGAGTGGGTTGCCATTTCCTACTCCATTTGCCCTCATACTCAGACCCGAGTACAATATCTGGCACAATGCAGCCACTGAAACTGGTGAAATTGGTGGAATGAGGAAACTGAGGACCAAAAAGCCACCAGACTATAGGTGACAATTATTGAGCATAAACATACAATACGTAGTCGTTCTATAGAAAGTCACCCTGAGCCTGTGTTTGCTGAAGGTAAATCTTAGGGAAAAACTATAACATTTTAACTTGAAAACTGACAACTGGGGTCAAAACTGAAAATGGGATATTTAGCAATGTTAAAAGAAGAGAAAAAGGTTGTGGTATAACCCCGGGTAGGAGAGCACTCATCCGCATGCCCATGCCTCATCGAAAAAAGACTTCTTCACAAAGCTGTGTCTAAGAATTCATTTTCTAAAAAAATATAAGGGTGCTGACTACTAGTTTGGATGAATGTGGAAGGGCCCCCTAATTACCCTTCTCCTCACCCTTTGTCCTTTTCCTCTCTGAGCAGCAATGTGACCTTGCCAGTGACCTCTTACTCCATGCGTATTTTCCCTGTAAGACTGACTGCACGTTCTCTGAAGTCAGGGACCACGTTTGCCCTAAACCCCTGAACTCAGCACTTCAAATTTTTTCCCACAATTTGTTGAATGATGGCTAAAAAGTGAGGCGGGAAGTCAGGATCACACAGAAATCCAAGTTGTCCATGAACGATTCTGTAATTCAGACTATAGATGGAGAAACAGGAGTTGGAGGGATGCTGGGAGAAAAGAGAGGGACTTCTAGGCAAAGAAAGAATTCCACTTTCACCCCCACCCACTCAGCTGTTCTAATGAAACGCACTAATATGACTTATGCACAAGGGGGCAGCTCCGAGCTGTGGCCAAGGCCAACTTGTTGAACAGTATGATCCTTGGTAATGTTACTTTTTAATAATATCTGTTAATATACAGGTGGTTGCAAATACACCTTCTTTTATTAAAAGGCAGTGTAACAGCCAAATCTTTCTTTAATAGTGTCATCATGCATTCCAGAAAGCACATTTAATCTGTTAAATAGGAACAAAATACACATTTAGGGTTCCTCATTTGCTTTCTGTGGTTCATTGTAGGAGAAATAAATTAGTTCCAGAAAGGAACCAAAAAGTTCATGGATTTTTTTCAGGCAATCGGTTACCAAGGCTTGACCTGAACTTCTGTACTGAGCGTGGGCTAATGACAGGGCAGTGAACTGTAATTAAAAAAAAAAAAAAAAGGATTCTAGTCCAGGTTCTCTAACTAGCTGTGTGGCTTTGAGTAAGACATCTAGCATTTCTGGGGCATATTTTTCTTATTTGCAAAATAAAAGGACTCAGTAGGGCCAACAATTCCCAATCCAATAAAACTGTGGGTTGCAAGCTATCTAAATTCTCTACCAAGACCACAGAAGTAAGGAGAAAGAGGTGAGGAAGGGAAGAGGAACCAAGTCATGACGAGCTCGGGGAAGGGCAGAGGAGGTAAGGGGACCTGGGCTGAGAAAGCTGTGCATTTGGGGAAAACCTTGGACCAAAGTCTCTTCAAGCTCTCCTTCTGATGCTCTACTGCTTCCTACTTTATGCTTTCACTTAAATCTCTGCCAGAGACTCAACAGCCTCACATCAAAGCCACCATCTTCTCCCATAAACCATCTGTCTTTCCCATCATCCTTGCTTGGCGATCTCTCTCTTAAGTTCCCTACTCCTCACCTAGACCCAGACCAGGCATCCTTGCCAGCTACTAATCCTAGAACTAAAGTCTGGTGAGGGAGGGCAGGGAGTTAACAAATACGTGATGGGGGTGGTGGTGGTTTAGTAGCGCAGTCATGTCCGACCCTTGTGACCCCACGGACTGCAGCCCACCAGGCTCCTCTGTCCATGGGATTTCCCAGGCAAGAACACTGGAGTGGGTTGCCATTGCCTTCTCCAAACAAATACACAGGCCATTATAAAGGGTCATAGATTCTTAATTGAAAACAATGCCAGCATATGTGTGTGTCTGTGTGTGCCTGTGAGAGAGAGGTACCAACTTTGGATGGCTAGGAGAGGTTTCTCGAGAAGATGATATTTAATATGAGATCTGAAGCAGCTGGACGAGGGCTGCACGGGCCCTGGGGCTAGAGAGTGGACACACAAGGAGCATTCAGAGTCAAAAGAAAGCCTGGGTGATATGGGGTAGTGAGTGAGCAAGAAAGGGGTGAGAAGTAGGTGGAAGAGGCCCACAGAACCCTCCAGGCCAACCAGGGACAGCTTTGTTCTAGAGGACATGGCAGATCGTCTTTCATTTAATCCTCTTATACATCGACTATATCCAATCAGTCATCAAGTCTGGTTAATCTTTGTTTTTTTACATCTTTCCTATCTCTTACATCCTTTCACATTTAATCCTAGACCTGATTTTGATTGTAAATCTCTATGAGACCTCTCCATGAAGTTTCTTTTGAAGGGTGGAAATAAATCTTCATATATATTTTTTGAACAGCTTTATCACACTCTGATTCAAAGTTTATTTTTAGCAAATACTCTTTGGTCGACCAGTAACATTTTATTGGTTAAGTGTGAATGCACCTGTTTTATACACACACACACACACACACACACGCGCACATTTGTTCATAGACCTCGTTTGAATTGTAATTCCCCATGTAGCATCTCCTTGCAAATTTCTTTCAAAGAGTGGAAATAAATCTTCATATGAGCAACACACGTTCTGTGAACAACTTCATTACAGATCAACCAAATTCTTCAAACATGCCAAAGGCACTAAGAAGGGCAACTTAAAAGTTCTAAAGGAAGCAGTTTGCATTTGGGGAAAAAAATCATAAAAAAGTATCGGAGTGATTTCTTAAGTGGTAAAATCTCCCTTTTTGCCCTTTTTCTTGAGTTTTAAAAATAGCCTAAATGGAATCTTACTCAACTTTCTACAAGAAAACATACCTTTAGGCTGAGAGACAGCATAAGAAATTTCATCCTAAAGAATTATTTTTTTTTTTGGAGGGGGGAGGGAAAGAGTGAAGTTATAAGAGCCTCAAGATAGAGGCTTCTAATTAAATTGCCCTCTCAACCAGAACTGCAGAGTATACGCTATAATCACCGCAATTCAGTTTAAATCTGGGGCGGAATGATAATTTTGTTAGTTCAGAGGTTTTTTAAAACTATGGTTCATAACTGCTGGAGAGTTTCTGATGACTTTCCAAGGTTCTGTGAGGCATGTGTATTTGCTGGGGGACCAGGGGACTTGTAGCAAACAAATAAATAAGGTAGATTTCACAGTCTCAGGAAGTTTAAGTAGGTCTCAGATGAGATGAGATCAGAAAGTGCTGCCCTGGTCTTTCTGGCTTTGCAGATGACAACAGATCCACAACACATTATTAGTGAGGAAGTTTCGAGTCCTTTTCCTACTAATGGTGATGGATTTGCCCTATTCACCTGCATTCTTCACCGCAGTTCATCTTCAGCATGGGCTTGGGAAGTAAAAGCTGATTACTGGAGAGGTAAAGGGGAAAAGGATAAAGTAGGTTCAACCCACATCACTGGCCTCAGGCTTTCAGGTGAACCCACTGAGCTGACCAGTCACCAGCAAAAAATATCATACATTCAACTATCTTGATTGATTGTAACTAGATGAAGGGGATACTGAGGCAGAAAATGTGCACAGGATCAAAAGGCTTACTACGTTCTTGGCAAGCAGACATTAATGGATAAACATACAAGTAATAGGACTTTCCTGGTGGCTCAGTGGATAAAGAATTTATCTGCAATACAGATCCCCTGGAGAAGGAAATGGCAACCCACTCCAGTATTCTTGCTGGAGAATTCCACGGACAGAGGAGCCTGGCAGACTACAGCTCATGGGTTGCAAAGAGTCTGACACAAACAAGCGACTAAACTTTCAGTTCAGTTCAGTAGCTCAGTCGTGTCCGACTCTTTGCAACCTCATGGACTGCAGCACGCCAGGCCTCCCTGTCCATCACCAACTCTTGGAGCTTGCTCAAATTCATGTCTATAGAGTCGGTGATGCCATCCAACCATCTCATCCCTGTCATCCCCTTCTCCTCCTGCCTTCAATCTTTCCCAGCATCAGGGTCTTTTCCAATGAGTCAGTTCTTCCCATCAGGTGGCCAAAGTATTGGAGTTTCAGCTTCAGCATCAGTCCTTCCAATGAATATTCAGGACTGATTTCCTTGAGGATTGACTGGTTATATCTCCTTGCAGTCCAAGGGACTCTCAAGAGTCTTCTCCAACACCACAGTTCAAAAGCATCAAATCTTCAGCACTCAGGTTTCTTTATAGTTCAACATATATGACTACTGGAAAAACCATAGTTTTGCCCAGACAGATCCTTGTCAGCAAAGTAATATCTCTGATTTTTAATATGCTGTCTAGGTTGGTCATGGAGAAGGCAATGGCACCCCACTCCAGTACTCTTGCCTGGAAAATCCCATGGATGGAGGAGCCTGATAGGCTGCAGTCCATGGGGTCTCACGACTGAGCGACTTCACTTTCACTTTTCACTGTCATGCATAGGAGAAGGAAATTACAACCCACTCCAGTGTTCTTGCCTGGAGAATCTCAGGGACGGGGGAGCCTGTTGGGCTGCCGTCTATGAGGTCGCACAGAGTGGGACACAACTGAAGCGACTTAGCAGGAACAGGTTGGTCATAGCTTTTCTTCCAAGAAGCAAGCGTCTTTTAATTGCATGGCTGAGGTTACCACCTGCAGTGATTTTGGAGCCCAGAAAATAAAGTCTCTCATTGTTTCCCCATCTATTTGCCATGAAGTGACGGACCAGATGCCATGATCTCAGTTTTCTGAATGTTTAGTTTTAAGCCAATTTTTTCACTCTCCTCTTTCACTTTCATCAAGAGGCTCTTTAGTTCTTCTTCACTTTCTGCCATAAGGGTGGTGTCATCTGCGTTTCTGAGGTTATTGATATTTCTCCCAGCAATCTTGATTCCATCTTGTGCTTCATCCAGTCCAGCATTTCGCATGATGTACTCTGCATATAAGTTAAATAAGCAGGGTGACAATACACAGCCTCAATGTACTCCTTTCCCAATTTGAAACCAGTCTCTTGTTCCGTGTCTGATTCTAACTGTTGCTTCTTAACCTGCATAGATTTCTCAGGAGGCAAGTAAGGTGGTCTGGTATTCCCATCTTTTGAAGAATTTTCCACAGTTTGTTGTGATCCACACAATCAAATGCTCTGGCGTAATCAATAAAGCAGTAGATGTTTTCCTGGAACTCTCTCACTTTTTCAATGATCCAGTGGATGTTGGCAATTTGATCTCTGTTTCCTCTGCCTTTTCTAAATCCAGCTTGAACATCTGGAAGTTCACAGTTCACGTACTATTGAAGCCTGGCTTGGAGAATTTTGAGCATTAATTTGCTAACGTGCGAGATGAGTACAATTGTGCGGTAGTTTGAACATTCTTTGGCATTGCCTTTCTTTGGGATTGGAATGAAAACTGACCTTTTCCAGGCTCGTGGCCACTGCTGAGTTTTCCAAATTTGCTGGCATATTGAGTGCAGCACTTTCACTTACCAATAATCAAGGGCACGAAACAGTACCCACAGTCACTGTTTTTCACTGCCATAGACTTGGTTTAAAAAAATGCCTGTTTGCTTAAGAATGCCCTTGATCAGGCAATAAAAATAATTAGTTGTATTAAATTTTGACCCTTGAATACAAATCTTTCTACTATTACAAGTAATATGTTAATTAAAACTGTAGTAAGAACTATGATAGAAATCTCAAGGTTCCCTGGGAGAACGGAATGTGGGGACTGAGTCTAGCTGAGCAGTCTAGTGGGCCCAAGGAAACCTGTCTTTTGAAAGAGTAATTTAAACAGACATCTCAAGGATGAGGAGGAAAGTTGACCAGGTGAAGTGTCGTGAGATTAGTGTTCCAATTAGAGGAAACAGCATGGTATGGGCAAAGTTCCTGGGGTGAGGAACAGCTTGACCCTTGCAAGGAACCAGAATGAGCCCATGGTGTCTAAGAGCTGTGGTGCTCAAAGGGTGGTCCATGGGGTTCCTAAGAAGCATCAGGAAGCCGGCAAGGTCAAAATTGTGTTCATCATGACACTGAGATATTTGCTATTTGCTTTCTTTCACTGTGTTGACATTTACAGGAATGATGCAAAAGCAAAGGTGGGTCAAATTGTTGGTGCCTTAGCAGTTACAGGGCTTCCCTGGTGGCTCAGACAGTAAAGAATCTGCCTGCAAGCCAGGAGACCCAGGTTTGATCCCTGGGTTGGGAAGATAATGTGGAGAAGGGAATGGCTACCCATTTCAGTATTCTTGCCTGGAGAATTCCATGGACAGAGGAGCCTGGTGGGCTACAGTCCATGAGGTTGCAAAGAGTCAGACACAACTGAGGGACAAACACTTTCCCTTTCCAATAATAAAAGACAGCAAACAGTATCCACAATCACTGGGTTTCACTGTCACACATTCGGTTTAAAAAAACACCTGTTTGCTTAAGACTGTCCTTGGTGCGGCAATAAAAATCATTAGTCATATTAAATCTTGACCCTCGAATACAAATCTTTTTATTATTCTGTGTTGTCAACTGGAAAGGGCACAGAGAGCACTCTTGCTGAGGACAAAGCATCTATGCAATCGAGCTGTGAGATGCGCTTGAGACTTTTTCAAGGAAAAGCACTTTCACTTGAAAAAACAACTGGCAGGCCAACCATGGTGTGGAAAGACGTGGGAGCCGGCAGCCATTCGCCTGTCACTTCACAGAAAGCAACATGCGTACTTGTTGCCAGTGATAAAATTCAAGCTTTCATGTGAAAACTGTAGAATTTTGGAAGACTCCTATCGTACTGTGATCTTGATATCTTCTCAATACTTACCATTACTTTTTCTTATTTTTCTTTCTACTTTTTGGCTGTGTTGTGGCATGTGGGATCTTAGTTCCTCCACCAAGGAGGGAACCCTTGCTCTTTGAAGTGGAAGCGTGAAGTCCCAACTGAGAATTCCCCATAAATACTTTCTGATAAGATGGATGGTGATAATATTCCAGGTAGGTCTCAGACAATATAATCTTTAATTCTTCCTCAGATTTACCAAAACCTCCTCTGTGGAAAACTGTATTATCTTGATAAACACAGATACAAAAATTCTAATTAGAATAGAAGGAAACACTATGTCAATAAGTCAGTTAGCATTTACTCCAGGAATGGAAAAAGTATTTTAATATCACAAAATTGGTTAACATATCTTTCCTTAAAAAATCAAGGGAAAATTTAATATAACTTTCTCAACATATACTTAAGAGGCATTCGATTCAACATAGCAGATATTCCTAATAAAATTCTAACTAACATATGATTACAGGAAACTGCTTAACTATAATTTAAAAAAATCTCCAAAAAACTCTCCTCCAAATATCTTAATGGCAACAATAAAATTATTTCATTTAAAATCAAGATCTAGACAGGAAAGTCTGTTATGGCAGTTTGTCTTGGGAGATCTAGTGAATGAAATTTAAAAACATGAATTACAAGTAAATACTTGAAAGGAAATGAATACTAGATATTTTTGCTGACAATATGAATTTCCAACAGATCCTATTTTTTAAAGCACTAAAATTAATAAGAGAATTTAAGAAACAGAGGATATTAAACAAATATACACAAAATATTCGCTTTTATTTATTCTAACAATAAACATGTAAAAATGAAAAAGGGAAAATATTTTATTCATTAAATAGTAAGTAAAAATACCAAGGAATACAGTTAATAATAAAAGTACTAATCTCGTTAAGGGTTATAAAATAAAGCTGAACAAATGGAAATATATACTGCCTTCTTAATGAGAAGGTGAAATATCACAAAATTATTAATTCTCCCCCATGTATATAATGTCATTATCATTATAGTTGCATGGTTTTTGTTTGAGTTGAGTTGAGGAAAAGACAGGATAAACAGTTTTAAACTTTATATGAAAGAATAAATGTTCAAGTGTATAAAAAAGAACAGTGACAAGAGAATTGCCTTACCAGACATCAGAGTATATTATTAAGTTATTATGAAATAAACATGGTATTGGTGTGAAATGAGACATAGTATAGTTCAGTGGAAAAGAGAATCCAGAAATAATCTTGTGTATGAGAATTTAATCCCAGGGTTGATCTCCTTCAGAATGGACTGGTTGGATCTCCTTGCAGTCCAAGGGACTCTCAAGAGTCTTCTCCAACACCACAGTTCAAAAGCATCAATTCTTCGGCGCTCAGCCTTCTTCACAGTCCAACTCTCACATCCATACATGACCACAGGAAAAACCATAGCCTTGACTAGACGGACCTTAGTCGGCAAAGTAATGTCTCTGCTTTTGAATATACTATCTAGGTTGGTCATAACTTTTTGACCCTGATGCTGGGAGGGATTGGGGGCAGGAGGAGAAAGGGACGACCGAGGATGAGATGGCTGGATGGCATCACAGACTCAATGGACGTGAGTCTGAGTGAACTCCGGGAGTTGGTGATGGACAGGGAGGCCTGGCGTACTGCGATTCATGGGGTCGCAAAGAGTCGGACACGACTGCGCGACTGAACTGATGAGAATTTAATATATATTATACATCAAATGTAGTAGCTCAATTTATTGGGGAAATAAATTATTTTTAAAAGGATACCACTATAACTGCTATCAGAAATAAAATAAATTCTTACTTTACACCATATACTAAAATACATTCCCCAGAGATTAATCTTCATAGTAAACAGCAAAACATAACAAAATATTGCCTTAATATCTAGGAGGCTTTGTGTGCAATCTAGGGAGAAGGAAACTGTAACAAGATTGGAAAACCATGAGACCATAAAAGAAAAGATATATCTGACCACGTTGAAAATGTTTATGGTAAAAGACATAAACAAACTCAAAACTCAAATGATTGATTTGTGAAAAAAATACTTGTAATGACAAATCAATTTATATTTTTATTACTTCATATAGTATAGAAACTAATTGTGTGGAAATTAATGACGGAAGTTATGTAGGGATTAATTTAATTTATATAATATGGAAATATTTTATAAATTGGCAACTCAGTAGAAAACTGGTCAAAAAATATGAAAAAGCAATTTATAGAAGCACAAATCCAGATAGGTAACAAATGTACAAAAAGCTGCTTGAATTTACCATATTTGTGTATGGTGTTCAATTGTGTTCGACTATCTGCGACCTCATGGACAGTAGCCCGCCAGACTCCTAGGTCCATGGGGATTTTCCAGGCAAGAATTCGGGAGTGCGTTGCCATTTTCTAATGATATGTCTAAAGTTGTGCACTTGTGTATTTAAAATTTATATTCATAGAGGACTACTCAAAGAAAATGCTGCCTGTTTTGTACATATTGATGTTTTAAATTTGATCACTGGATTGAACTAGACCTTTGGAACTATATATTTGAACTACATCATACTGGCTCTTCTTTATTTTCACTTGAAAATAAAGTATATTGAACTTTAGTCCTCTCTATTTTACAAGGAAGAAAATAAAGCTGTAAAGTTTCACTGACTTGACCAAATGAACACAGGGAGGAAGCGGCAACAGTGGGTTTGAACCCAGGCGGACTAACTCCAAAGGCACACACACAGTTCTCAGCATTTGTTAAATGCTTTCTGAGCATTTAGCAGAATTGAGTGAAGCACATATCTTGGGAACAATTTAAAGAGATGCTGAGAAATTCAGAAAGCAGGAGAAATAATATTTGAAAAATAATTCACACTGAACAAAAATATCAAAATTTTCTGTAAAGACAGGATCCCACTCTGCACTTGCCTCTCACAGCTTTGCTCACCTCACTCTAATCCCAGTTCCATTGGGATCTTGCCTTTATTGAAAACTTTGATACTTTGCTTTATTCTTACAGTAATTTGGGCCAATTACATTAATATTGCTTTCAGTTTAGTTCAGTCGCTCAGTCGTGTCCGACTCTTTGTGACCCTATGGACTGCAGCACACCAGGCCTCCCTGTCCATCACTAACTCCTGGAGTTTACTCAAACTCATGTCCATTGAGTCAGAGATGCCACCCAATAATCTCATCCTCTGTCGTCCCCTTCTCCTGCTTTCAATTTACATTAATATTGCTTTCAGTTTAGTTCAGTCGCTCAGTCGTGTCCGACTCTTTGTGACCCTATGGACTGCAGCACACCAGGCCTCCCTGTCCATCACTAACTCCTGGAGTTTACTCAAACTCATGTCCATTGAGTCAGAGATGCCACCCAATAATCTCATCCTCTGTCGTCCCCTTCTCCTGCTTTCAATCTTTTCCAGCATCAGGGTCTTTTCCAATGAGTCAGTTTTTCACATCAGGTGGCCAAAGTATTGAAATTTTAGCTTCAGCATCAGTTCTTCCAATGAATATTCAGGACTGATTCCCTTAGGGATTGACTGGTTGGATCTCCTTGCAGTCCAAGGGACTCTTAAGAGTTTTCTCCAACACCACAGTTCAAAAGCATCAAATCTTCAGCACTCAGCTTCCTTGATAGTCCAACTCTCACATCCATACATGACTACTGGAAAAACCATACCTTTGCCTAGATGGACTTTTGTTGGCAAAGTAATGCCTCTGCTTTTTAACAAGCTGTCTAGGTTAGTCATAACTTTTCTTCCAAGAAGCAAGCATCTTTTAATTTCATGGCTGCAGTCACCATCTACAGTGATTTGGGAGCCCAAAAAAATAGTCTCTCATTGTTTCCATTGTTTCCCCATCTATTTGCCATGAAGTGATGGGACCAGATGCCATGATCTTAGTTTCCTGAATGTTGAGCTTTAAGCCAAATTTTTCACTCTCTTCTTTCACTTTCATTAAGAAGCTTTTTAGTTCCTCTTCACTTCCTGCCATAAAGGTGGTGTCATCTGCATATCTGAGATTACTGATATTTCTCCAGGCAGTCTTGAGTCGACCTTGTGCTTCATCCAGCTCAGCATTTCTCATGATGTACTCTGCATATAAGCTAAATATGCAGGGTAACAATATACAGCCTTGACGTACTCCTTTCCCAATTTGGAACCAGTCTCTTGTTCCATGTCCAGTTCTAATGGTTGCTTCCTGATGTGCATACACATTTCTCAAGAGGCAGGTCAGATGGTCTGGTATTCCCATCTCTTGAAGAATTTTCCAGAGTTTGTTGTAGTCCAGACAGTCAAAGGTTTTGGCATAGTCAATAAAGCAAAAGTAGATGTTTTTCTAGAACTCTCTTGCTTTTTGAATGATCCAACGATGTTGGGAATTTAACTCTGGTTCCTCTGCCTTNTTTCTCAAGAGGCAGGTTAGGTGGTCTGGTATTCCCATCTCTTTCAGAATTTTCCACAGTTTATTGTGATCCACACAGTCAAAGGCTTTGGCATAGTCAATAAAGCAGAAATAGATGTTTTTCTGGAACTCTCTTGCTTTTTCCATGATCCAGCGGATGTTGGCAATTTGATCTCTGGTTCCTCTGCCTTTTCTAAAACCAGCTTGAACATCAGGGAGTTCACGGTTCACATATTGCTGAAGTCTGGCTTGGAGAATTTTGAGCATTACTTTACTAGCATGTGAGATGAGTGCAATTGTGCGGTAGTTTGAGCATTCTTTGGCATTGCCTTTCTTTGGGATTGGAATGAAAACTGACCTTTTCCAGTCCTGTGGCCACTGCTGAGTTTTCCAAATTTGTTGGCATATTGAGTGCAGCACTTTCACAGCATCATCTTTCTGGATTTGAAATAGCTCAACTGGAATTCCATCACCTCCACTAGCTTAGTTCGTAGTGATGCTTTCTAAGGCCCACTTGACTTCACATTCCAGGATGTCTGGCTCTAGGCTGGTGATCACACCATCGTGATTGTCTGGGTCGTG
Source organism: Aepyceros melampus (assembly GCA_006408695.1). Taxonomy (NCBI): domain Eukaryota; kingdom Metazoa; phylum Chordata; class Mammalia; order Artiodactyla; family Bovidae; genus Aepyceros; species Aepyceros melampus. The sequence continues at coordinate 24,538 of SJXQ01000338.1, read as the reverse complement.
AAGATCTTTTTTGTACAGTTCTTCTGTGTAATCTTGCCACCTCTTCTTAATATCTTCTGCTTCTGTTAGGTCCAGACCATTTCTGTCCTTGATCAAGCCCATCTTTGCATGAAATGTTCCCTTGGTATCTCTAATTTTCTTGAAGAGATCTCTAGGCTTTCCCATTCTATTGTTTTTCTCTATTTCTTTGCATTGATCCTGGAGGAAGATCAATCTTAACAATCTTATCTCTCCTTGCTGTTCTTTGGAACTCTGCATTCAAATGGGTATATCTTTCCTTTTCTCCTTTGCCTTTCACTTCTCTTCTGATCACAGCTATTTGTAAGGCCTCCTCACACAACCAAGTTTTGCCTTTTTGCATTTCTTTTCCTTGGAGATGGTCTTGATCCCTGCCTCTTATACAATATCACAAACCTCTATCTGTAGTTCTTCAGGCACTCTTTCAGATCTAATCTCTTGAATCTATTGTCACTTCCACTGTATAATCATAAGGGATTTGATTTAAGTCATACCTGAATGGTCTAGTGGTTTTCCCCTACTTTCTTCAATTTAAGTCTGAATTTAGCTAAAGAGTTCATGGTCTGTGCCACAGTCAGCTCCTGGTCTTGTTTTTGCTGACTGTATAGAACATTTCTGTGTTTGGCTACAAATAATATAATCAACCTGATTGATTGACCATCTGGTGATGTCCATGTGTAGAGTCTTCTCTTGTAGTATTGCATTAGGATATTATTTATCTTGATTATTAGGATTTTAAAAAAATATTTATTTGGTTGCTCTGGGTCTTAGCTGCAGCATGCAGAATATTGAGTTGCAGTATTCGAGATCTAGTTCCCTGACCAGGGATCCAAACTAGGCCTCCTGCATTGGGAGGGCAGAGTCTTAGCCACTGGACCACCAGGAAAATCTCAGTTATTGAGGGTTTTCTTGGTACTTGTTTATTATTTTTAAAAACTTTGAAAATATTTCTTTATTATTTTTTCAATTTTTAATTTTGAGTTTTCCTGGTGGCTCAGACAGTAAAGAATCTGCCTGTAATGCAGGAGACCTGGGTCAATCCCTGGGTTGGGAAGATCCCCTGGAGAAGGGAATAGCAACCCACTCCAGTATTCTTGCCTAGAGAATCCTTGCCTGTCAGGCTTCTCTGTCCGTGGGGTTGCAAAGAGTTGGACATGACTGAGCGATTTTATTGGAGTAAAGTTGACTTACAATGTTGTGTTAATTTCCGGTGCCTGAAAGGTTCTTGGTGATCCTTAAATGTTACACCAGAGGTAAGTGTCTCAATCATGCTGCCCCCAGTCTGCATATATATCTCTTAAGCTAGAGCAGCACTTTCCTAACTTGTTCAAAATCATACTTGGACTCCAGTCAGTCTGGGGTGGGGCACAAGATGCTGAATTTTTAATGAGCTCCCAGGTGATGTCTGTGTTACTGGTACGTGGCTCTTACCTGCTGGGTGTAAGGAGATGTCGGTCAGGGCACGTGGTGAGTGGGTCAGAAAGACGAAAATGCACCAGAATAATGAGAGTTGAACCATAAAGAAGGCTGAGCACCAAAGAATTAATGCTTTCGAACTGTGGTGCTGGAGAAGACTCATGACAGTCCCTTGGAGAGCAAGATCAAACCAGTCAATCCTAAAGGAAATCAACTATAAATATTCATTGACTGATGCTGAAGCTGAAGCTCCAATATCTTGGCCACCTGATGTGAAGAGCCAACTCATTGGAAAAGACCCTGATGCTAGGAAGGACTGAGAGTAGGAAAAGGAGGTAACAGAGGATGAGATGGTTGAATGGCATCATTGATTCGATGGACATGAGTTTGAGCAAATTCCAGGAGACAATGAAGGACAGGGAAGCCTGGTATCCTGCAGTTCACAGGGTCGCAAAGAGTCCAACATGACTAAGGGACTGAAGAACAATAAGTGAAAGGGCACCACACATCGGCACCATTGTGAACATTTTAATCCTCACGGCAGCCCTGTAAAGTAGGTTCTGTTATGTTGACACCCACCAGCCAAAGACCACCACAAACACACTGCTAGTTGCAGAAAGATTTATTCAGCTTGCTGCAGGCTGGACACACCCCCAGGGATCGGACAAGGGAGTTGGAGGGGTTTAGTATGGGATTTGGTCTTAAGCTGGGGGAGTCTCGGGAGGGTTAAGGGCTGGGGGGTCAGTTCTGGCGTGGGTGCCCTCCAGGCACAGGGCAGCTTGATGACTGGGCTCCTTATATGTGTTTTTTTTTGGCCCAGGAAGATGGAGGGTTAACTCGATAGAACTGCCATTCGAGAGGAGCCGTTGGTCAGAAGGGGTGGATGTTAATTCTGTTTGTGGCTGCAGAGTGTCGTTCTTTCTGTGTCACGAATGACCTTGTTGCTGGTTTGCTCTGACACAACAAACCAGCACAAGAGTGACCTGTCATAATTATTGTGTCTCTTCTGAGTGATGTTTATGTTTCTTTAGGATCATTGCAGCTACTGCTGTCCAGACCTATCTGAGCTGGGTCAGTGACTGAGGCTCCAAGCCACAGAGGGCAACCTCCTTGAGATTTTCTGAATCCCCCACGGTGCCTGATTCCAGCCAGGGCGGCAGGGCCATCACGCCGGGGCAGCCTGACCTGGTACTCAGGTCTCTCTCCTTCAGAGGACTACCCTGTGAATGGACCTTGCTCAGGGGTCATCCTGAGGCCCTGAGATGCTTGAGGACTCGTGCCCACGTGGTCATCTGTGGCCTGTGTGTGGCCACCTGTCTCAGGAGGGCAGCCTGGCGAGCAGATGAACCCCAGGGACTAAGTAGAGCATTCCTTCAGCAGAAATGTGTGGAGCTACACTGGGCTTCCTGGGTGGCGCCAGTGGTAAAGAACCTGCCTGCCTATTCAGGAATGGTAAGAGACTCGGGTTTGATCCCTGGGTCATGAAGATTCCCTGGAGGGAGGCATGGCAACCCACTCCAGTATTCTAGCCTGGAGAATCCCATGGACAGAGGAGACTGGTGGGCTGCAGTCTACAGAGTCGCAAAGAGTCAGACATGACTCAGCACACGAGCATGTGAAACAACTGTCAGATCGGTGCTGATTTGGAGTAACCTTTTTAACGTTCGGTGTTTTCTTTATTTTTAATGCATATTTTAATTTAAATTTTTTCAGTTCTACTGAGCTAAAACTGACAAAAGATATTTAAAAGGTACATTGCGATGATTTGACACATGTAGCCATTGTGACCTCGGGCGTGGGGTAGCTCCTCGCGGCCGCCGCCCCTGACCAAGGGTACCCTCCCCTACCTAGTTAATTAACCATTTATCACCTCACATACTTATCTCTTTGTGTGTGTGTGAGAACGTTTAAGTTCTACTCTCTCAGCAAATGTCATCACACAGTAAGTGTTATCAATGACAGTCACCATGATATACATCAGATCTTCAGACCGTATTTATCTTGTAGCTGAAATTTTATGCCCTTTTACCAAACTTTAGGTATTTTCCGCACTCTATCCCCCAGCCTGCCACCTCCAAAACCACTTTTCTACTCTATTTCTCTGAGTTTGACCTTTTTTTTTTTTTTTTTTTTAGATTCCACTCAAATTGCTTATATAGACAGGGTCCCACAAAATCTATTTGCCTGGGGTCTCACACATCTAAGTGTTGGACCCGTCACAGCCTAGGTGGCCGTTGCCTAAGGCCATTTTTCACTGTTTCAATTGTTATCATCCCCATTACAAAGAAGAGGAAACTGAGGTTCATATCAGCTCCCTGGTGAATCCCCAGCTGGTGACTGGGCAGTGGACTCTGGCGAGCCTGCTCTTAGCAGCTGCTGGAATTCACACTCTCCCTTGCCCACCCGCCAACTAACTAAGGATGCCTTGGATATGTTCCGCCCTAGGGACTGTGCTGACGTCTAGAACACTCCCACGCACCTGTGGTCACCTAATCTGTGACAAAGGAGGCAAGAATATACAGTGGAGAAAAGATACTCTAATAAGTGGTGCTAGGAAAACTGGTCAGCTCCATGGAAAAGAACGAAATGAGAACACTCTCTAATACCATACACAAAACAAACTCAAAAGGGATTAAAGACCTAAGTGTAAGACTAGATACTACAAAACTCAGAGGAAAACAGGCAGAACACTCTCTGAAATAAATCACAGCAAGATCTTTTTGGATCCACCTGTGAGAGTGATGAAAATAAAAATAAAAATAAAAATAAAAATAAACAGATCCAGAAGCACTCATTACATAGTAGCCACATGGCTATGATGAGAGAAAGAGAAAGAGTGAGAAGTAAATACAATAATGTTATCAATGTTTATCACTGACTTTTATTATCTAATTAATTTTTACTTTTCTATATTTTCTGTGTTTTTCCAACTCTCTATGATAACCATGAAATCCTTTTTAGACCACTAATCTGATCTTTCCTTTGGAAATTACACAAAGTAATTGTAATTTCTGCTTTTAAAATTGCTTAAATGGCTTACAAAAATTTTTTTCTTCCGTGTCGTACTTGGAAATCTCCTTGCATCCTCCACATTTGGTTCTTTTGCTCCTTTCTCCTCCCCAGGCCACATCTTTGGACTGATACTGTTAAAGAGCCCCACTTGCTCCTTCTGAGCCCCAGTCCAGGTTCGTCCCAGGATGATGGAAACACTTAAGAGCGTTAACTTGGGCTTCCTGTGAACAGCAGAGACTGAAAAACTCAGGATGTTCCCTCAAATGGCACGGGGACTATCCAGATTGCTGGAGGTGGTGGTGAGGTTGGCTGTGAGGAGGAGGTGCCCGCGAGTGGGCAGGAAAGAGAGGCGCGTTGTCTTCTATTATGGGGTTGGGCCCATCTAGGATGGTCACACTCCCCACTGCTGGTTTCAACAACCAGAAGCAGAGGGGAGGTGATGCATGACTAAGAGGCTCTGTGTTCTTCCAGCAGAAGGAGGGAGTCCTGTCGCTTCTGTGGGGTCAGACTTGTTTTCTGCCATGGGAAGATTCCAGAATACAGGAATATTAGGAAGGCTCCCCCGGAACTCCAGCTTTACTAGTATACCTGCTGTGTGACCATGTGAAGTTACACAAACCTTCTGTGCCTCAGTCTTCTCATCTGAAAAGTGGGGATAAAATTCCTTCATCAAATGATTGTTGTGAGGATTACATAAGATGATGCTGGGGGCGTCCCTTGTGGCTCAGCTGGTAAAGAATCCACCTGCAATTCGAGAGACCTGGGTTTGATCCCTGAGTTGGGAAGATCCCCTGGAGAAGGGAAAGGTTACCCACTCCAGCATTCTGGCCTGGAGAATTCCATGGACTGTATAGTCCATGGGGTCTCAAAAAGCTGGACACAACTGAGCGACTTAAAATAAAAAAATAATAAGATGATGCTGGGACTGTCTAGCACAGGGGACACTGAAGCTATTATTATTGTTGTTGAGTTGTTTTATCTTTGTTTTTATTCTTTTTTAATTAAAACAATTTTTTAAAGATATCCACCAACACTTTATTTTAATTTTCTTTTATTTATTTAATGTGGCTGCACTGGGTCTTCCTTGCAATGCACTGGCTTTAGCTACCCTTCAGTATGTGGGATCTTAGTTCCCCAAACAGGGATTGAACTCACACTCCCTGCATTGGTAGCTTGAAATCTTAGCCACTGAACCCCTAGGGAACTCCAGTCTTATGTGGTCTCATAGAGGACAGTCTGAGATCATGGACTGGCTCTCCATGGTGTCATTTCAAAAAGCTGGGGGAACACCTCCCATGTATATGTGTATATATGTAGTCAGTTTTGAAAAACCAGTTGCAAGTCAATCATCCATTGATAGAGCCAAACCTTTTGCACTCATTTTCTATTTCCAGTCTTTATCACCCCTGTGACAATGAAGTTTAAAAGCTCTGCAGCCTGCTGTGTAAAACAGAGGCTTGTTTTACTTCCCCAAATCTCTCACTCTCACAGCTCAATGGTGAATGGGTCCAAGTTCACTGTCTTCCTGCTAAGTTGCTTCAATCATGTCTGACTCTTTGGGATCCTATGGACTGTAGCCCGCCAGGCTCCTCTGTCCATGGGATTCTCCAGGGAAGAATACTGGAGCAGGTTGCCGTGCCCTCCTCCAGGGCAGCGTTCTGACTCAGGGATGGAACTCTATGTCTCCTGCATTGGCAGGCAGGTCCTTTACCACTAGTGCCACCTGGGAAGCCCCTGTCTTCCTAAGCTTCATCATTTCCTAGACACTTAAACGTCTTCTTTTCCCTCTTTAAATATTTTATTTATCTCTCAGTTGTTCTGGTGACTTTAAGACTTCCTTGAAGTACACCTGCAAGAATATTTGGGGGCTGAGCACACCTTCCAATTTCCTTTCTCACTCTTGGTGTTTCTGTTTGACAGTGTTTTGTCGGCTGCTTAGTGTCTGAGAAGCTTAGTTTGTAGCTCTCGTTTGGGCATCAGCTGTATCTAGGCTTGAATTGTATTTCTCCTGCTCAGCAGTCAGCCTTGTGACCAAATCTTGTTTGTAAGGTGGCTTGATGTTAGTACCTGCCCAAGGCTGGTGGGGTCCATGTGCCGGTAGGAGGAAGGGCAAGGCCGAGGGGCGCCCACAGCAGGAGCCCAGGACCAGGAGCCGCATGACTAGTCCACCTGAGAGCAAAGCCTCATCTTTCTGGCTGCCCCACATGACCCACTGTGCATATGATTGCCAACTTCTTTTCCTAAAATGGGACTTTTAGCATGGTGTCCTTTGACTCAAAAAATCTTCAAAAATTCCCTCTTGATTAGTCTTGCATGGAGAGTCCTGCTTGGAATCACCTCACAATTGCCTCCCTCCACCTGTTTTCCAACATCTGGGGATTCTGCAAAAAATCTAGAGGTGCCAACAGAACTGAGACCCAGTCCTCAGACTTAGGGAGCACTCCATCCAGGAGACAGGGTGTGAGGCTGGCCCGGAGTCCAGGGGAGCCCAGAGGGAGGGACGGACACCCCCAGGTGAGCTGAAGTCTGAACTGGGTCTCTGCCTGTGAACAGGGGGCTAGCTGGTTGTGTCTGAGTCAGAGATGAGAGTCCCTGGCAAGAAAGGACAATAAAAAGAGAGGCTGATGGCAGGACACCACGTTTGGAGGCACAGAAGCCTGGAGAAGCTGAAGCAGGGTGATGGGGGCAGTGGGAGGGGACGCTAGTAAATAGAGCCAAGACAGGCAGCACAGGCTCCCCAGGCCAGCTGGGGGCTTTGGGAAGTGGGAGGATACTGAACAATCTTAAGCAAGGGTGTAACACTGTGTATTACCAAAGAAAAGATCAGACTAACGGTCATAAAAGGATTTCATGGTTATCAGAGAGTTGGAAAAATATAGAAAATAAAAGTTAATTAGATAGTAAAAATCCAATGATAAACATTGATAACATCATCACTTCTTGCTATTCCTTTCTCTCATTGTGGCTACTACGTAAGGAGTGCTTACGACGTGCCAGGTATTTTTACCAGGCATTATGCAATTCTCATAAAAACTCTATACTGTAGGCAAACTTATTAACTCAGTAAGTAGCAGACTTGGGTTTCAGACCAATAATGGGGCTCCAGCCTCTGAGTTCTGAACCCCTAGGCTTTTCAGTGATCACACAATCAATATGTATACACATACATAATATACATAAAGAGATGTAACATTTTCTTTAAAACACAGCTTGGCACCCTAATTTTCTGGATTGGGGTTTTAAAAGTAATTTTGATGACAGCCCGAAGGAGCTGTGTAGGTGGGGAGCGGTTCAGAACGTGTGGGAGGGTGATGGTTGGATGGGGCTGCAAAGGTCATGTGAAAGATGACGAAGGGGGTGGTGATGCAGCCAGGGTGGAGGCAGGGGAGAGGATGCACCTGGAGACTTTGTTTTTGCTGATTTTTGGCTGCGCTGGGTCTTTGTTGCTGCATGTGGGCTTTCTCCAGGTGTGGCGAGCGGGGGCTACTCTCTAGTTGCGCTGTGCTGGCCGCTCTTGCTGCAGAGCCCCGGCTCTAGGGTGCAAGGTCTTCAGTAGTTGCGGCACGTGGGCTCAGCAGTTGCAGTTCACAGGCTCTAGAGCATAGGTTCAGTAGCTGTGCCATTGGGCTTAGCTGCCCCACAGCATGTGGAATCTTCCCAGACCAGGGATCAAACCTGTGTCCCCTGCATCAGCAGGCAGCTTCCGAACCACTGGACCACGAAGGAAGTCCACAGAGACTTTAAGAGTAGAAATAACAGAACTGGATGATTCAGGGTGTGTGTGTCTAAGTGGGAGCTGAGGGAAAGGAAGACATGAAGAATAATCATGAAGATTCTTTACTGAGCACCTGAGTGAGAGGGAAGAGTGCTTGGGAGACCAGGAAGCTGTTGAGTTCCGTGAGACCCCCTGAGAGGGCGCTGGCCACCAGGCGGATGTGTTCACTGGCAGAGCTTCCCTGTGGCTCAGATGGTAAAGAATCCACCTGCCAATGCGAGAGACCTGGGTTCAACCCCTGGGTCAGGAAGATCCCCTGGAGGAGGACATGGCAACCCACTCCACTATTCTTGCCCAGAGAATCCCATGGACAGAGGAGCCTGGTGGGTGACAGCCCATGGGGTCGCAAAGAGTTGAACACGACTGAGCAACTAACACACACAGAGACCTATATGTGGCAAAACAGGGGAGTCACCGCACTTTTGTACCAAAGTCAAGGCACGTGAGGGTCCCTGGGAAGGACAGAACATAAAGGAGGCATCTGCAGAGGAAGCTTGTGGGCAGGGGCAGAGAGGACAGTGGAGTCGGATGCTCAGATCCTAGAGCGGCCAACACGCAGAGACCACAGAGCAGGGTGGGAGGGCAACAGGAAGAGGCTGATGGAGCCAGCGACTTCCTCCCCAAACCCCAGTTTTGGGTTAATCCCTCCTTAGCTTTCAAAATGATTTTTGCATATCCATCTCCAGTTCACTTGACTGTCTCAGCTTGCCGTGCCATGCCTCTGCATCTCTAAGGTCTAATTACACTCTCACCTCCTCCAGCAAGCCCTCCCCGCCTGCGCCAGAGCCTCTAGCTCTCGGTTCACATGCCCTCCCACAACATCCCCCCTCATTGTCACAGATCCTGTTTAACCCCCGATTCTAAGCAGCTGGGGCAGGAGCTCTTTATTCCTCAGCGACCCATGGTGCCTGACAACAAGGTGCTGATTAGCTGGCCGTTTATAATCCACAGCGGAGAGCATATTATTTTACTCGTATAGCTTTGGATTTTTGAAAATGCACTTTCTCTGCACCAGAAGCTCCTCTACCCCTTTTAGATCAGTCCTAGCTCTGTGGATTCTTCCCATGGCATATTCTCCCCCACTGGTTTGCCATTTTGCTACTCAAATGCTCACAAGCAATCTTGTAGCTGACATAACTTTAAAAAAAAATTATTATTTTTTTAGACACTAAAACTATTTTGTATCGGGCAATAGCCGAAGAACATGTTGTGATAGTTTCAGGTGAACAGTGAAGGGACTCAGCCTTCACACGTACTTCACACGGACTCACACGTACACATGTATCCATTCTCCTCCAAATCCCCTTCCCATCCAGGCTGGCACATAACATTGAGCAGCGTTCCCTAGGCTATACAGTAGGTTTCTGTTGCTTATCCATTTTAAACAGGGCAGTGTCTACATGACCTTGAGATAATTTCTGTTCATGGTCCTTTTCCCATTCCCCCACTGATCTGTATCACAGTCACACCTCAATCTTCCTCACCCCCAATTTCTGACATTCCCCTCATCCTAGAACTCACAGTGCATTCTTTCCCGTGAGCCACGTTTGCCTAACCCCTGGACTCTTTGTAACCTCATCACTCTTATGAGGTTAAGAAGAGGCCTGTCTGCTCCGTGCCCCTTCTTCTGGCACAGAACTGTGATACTTCACCAGTCCTCTAAACAACTATAATGGGTGGCAGGTAACAGATCTCCACCAAGCCCTTCAAACTTCTTGAGTTCCTTCAAGACTTCTGGGTTTCCAGGGAACTCTGCTTAATGCTCTGTGGTGACCTGACTGGGAAGAAAGTCCAAAAAGGGAGAAGATATATGGATATGTATGGCTGATTCTTTTTGCTGTACAGTAGAAATTAACACCATGGGGTCTCGAAGAGTCTGACACAGCTGAGCGACTTCACTTTCACTTTTCACATTCATGCATTGGAGAAGGAAATGGCAACCCATGCCAGTGTTCTTTCCTGGAGAATCCCAGGGAAGGGGGAGTCTGGTGGGCTGCCATCTCTGGGGTCTCACAGAGTCGGACACAACTGAAGTGACTTAGCAGCAGCAGCAGAAATTAACACCACATTGTAAAGCAATTAAACTCCAATAAAAAATTAATTTTAAAAAAAGACTTTAGGTTCCATGTGAAGCCAGACAGACTCCTCAGTCATATACACATGTGTATATGTCTATTGGTGTGCATGTGTGTATGATGAGCAGCAGTGATACTGAGGATGACAATGGGTTGATAATAATAACTACCATTTTCTGAGCACTTACCACATGCCGGGCACTGTGCAAAGTGCCTTATAGAAATTGTTTCACTTAATCCTCCTTCCCTGCTGCTCTTCCATGCCCTGTGGAATCTCGGGGTGGCTCTTAATCACTGCAATGTGAGATACGAATTTTTGGCTTTCCCTTTGGGGGTGTGATGGGAGAAGACCAGTGCAGAGGCTTTGGAAGAAATCCATGGAAGCTGCGAAATAAGATAACCTGATCCTGCCTCATCTCTACCTCTTATCACCCCTCCCTCGGAGACAGTGACCAGGGCCTGGAAGCCGCAGATCGAATTGGGGAAGCGGTGACATTTGACCTTCCCCCAGAGACCCAGTGCCGTGGGGCATGTGGCAGTGACAGAATTCCACTAGATAAGCAATGCACGATGGAATTCTAATTAAATTTAAAAGAGAAGACGGCGTTCAGGGAAAGTTTCCTTAAAAAGAAGAAACCGTCTTCCCGATCTTGACTTTTAAACTTCCAGTCTTGCTGAGGGCTATTACCATTTCAGTTGGAAAGTGGCAGAAAACCAATAGTCTCGATGAAGAAAAACACAAAGCTGAGCAATAACAACTCCCTATTTCCTTAAATTGTGACAACGTTCAGGTGAAGAAATTCTAAAAAGGGAACTTCACTGAGAAATACAGTTAGATCTGGGAGACGAGCAGAGATTAAATCTGGTGTTTAAGAAGAGTTAAGTGGCGGTACTTCCCTGGTACTCCAGTGGCTAAAACTCTGTGCTCCCAAATGTAGGAGATTTCAATCCCTGGTCAGGGAACTACATCCCACATGCCACAACTAAGACCCGGCACAGACAAATATATATCTTTCAACAAGATGTGATTCTTAAGGGAAAAAAAAAAAAAAAAACAAGTGGCAAGAAGCACTGGATGACTACAGAGGTTCTGATCTCAAGAGAGGTTAAAAATAAAGTCTTTTAGAACAGCCTAAGCTTTGCAACGCTGTTCCATTTTGAAAAGAAACAGGGGACACACTAAAATAAAAGGTGGTTTGAAAAGTACAACCTGCGAGGGAGGAGAGGAAGGAAGGAAGTGTGAGCAGCCAGATTGTGGTGGGTGGGGTGTGAGCAGAAGAGGCTGTGTGCTGGCTGTGAGGGGAGGCAAGGGAAGGAGAGCGCAAAGCAGGAAGGTCTCTGTTTTGTGATGAAGGGTGGTGTCTTAGTCAGCTCAGGCTGCTATAACAAAACACTGTATAGACAGGGTGGCTTAAACAGCAGAAATTTCTCTCTCTTAGTTCTGGAGGCTGGAAGCCCAAGATCAAGGTGCTGACTGATGTGGCTTTTGAAGAGGGCTCTCTTACCGGCTGGTAGACGGCCGCCTTCCAGCTGTTGCTCACGTGACCTCTTTGTGCTCTAAAGGAAAGAGTGAGCTCTCCAGTGTCTCTTCTTATAAGGAAACTCATCTTTTTTCTTTTAAATTTATTTGGCTGCATTGGGTTTGGGTCATACGGGATCTTTCATGGCGGCGCACGGATTCTCTAGTTGTGTGCAGGGGCTCAGCAGTTGTGTCCTGTGGGCTTGGCTGCTCTGTGGCATGTGGGATCTTAGTTCCCGGACGAGGGATCGAACCCACAGCTCCTGCATTGGTAAACGGATTCTTAACCACTGGACCACCAAGAAAGTCCCAGGAAACTAATCTTATCAATCAGGGACCTACCTTCTGATCTCCTTGACCCTTCATTACTTCCATGATGGCCCTACCTCCAAATACAGTCACACTGGGAGTTAAAAAAGACCCAGAAGAGCCTCCATGGGAAATGAGATAAGAAGTGAACTGGAAAGGACTTCCCTGGTGGTCCAGTGGATAAGAAGCTGCCTTCCAATGCAGGGGACACAGGTTTGATCCCTGGTTGGGGAGCTAAGATCCCACATGTCAAGGAGCAACTAAGCTGTTGGGCTGAAACTAGAGAAAGTACGGGCATTGCAAGGAAGACCCAGCATAGTCCCTCCCCACCAAAAAAGTGAACTGGGGACTGTTATGCAATATCAAAGGCCAGCCACACTGCGATAACATGACTGTCACCAGATATTAGCTCTACTATCACCCTCGTGGAGGTCTCCCCTGACCACCCTGTTTGATTAGTAATTTCATGCATAGCACTTATTTGTATCTGATTCAGTTCTTACTCCTCCCTAATAGGATGTGAACTTAGTAAGACCCTGAAGCTTTCAGTTTTGTCTGTTGTTTCATTTCTAAAACTTAGGGTAGTGCTTGGCACAGTAAAACCCAAAGAAGCCTCTGCATGCTGAATGATTTTGGAAACACTGAGAATAATTATTTGCCATTCTATCATCATCACTCAGGCTCCCAGGGTCAAAAGTATGGGAAAAGAAAGCTTTTCCAGGGCTGAGTATTGGCAACACAGAAAGGACTGAAGAGGTGAAGACACGGGAAGAATTAAGGGTGTCATTGAGCCTTGGCTGGAGAAGGAGGGAGAGATGATGAGGAAGACAGGCAGGGATGATCAAAGAGAGATCAGACAGGCGGAGAAAAAGGAGGAAGTGAGGGAGCATCATGAAGCAGATTGAGTGGGTGTGAGTAGGAGGATGAGATACTCTGGTAAAACGAAGAAAGCTGAGTGGGAGACTGCCGAGCTGAAGAGATGCCGAGTGGTGAAACCATCTGGTCTGTGTCCAAGGCAGGTGGTTGTCAACAGGAAGTGGAAGGTAGGATGTGCTGAAGTTTAGCCATCAAGGTACCAGGAGGAAGGGTGGCGTCTTCCACCGTGCTCTGGGATAGTCAATCTGAGCTGATTGGTACCCATAGAAGGAAAGGTTCTATGGTCAAAGCAGACATCACTTTGCCAACAAAGGTCCATACAATTAAAGCTATGGTTTTTCCAGAAGCCATGTATGGATGTGAGAGCTGGACCATAAAGAAGGCTGAGTGCAGAAGAACTGATGCTTTTGAACTGTGGTGCTGAGAGTCCCTTGGAGTGCAAGGAGATCAGATCATCAAGAGTGTGGTCCCTAGAACAGCAGCATCAACATCCTTTGGGAACCTGTTAGGAATGAACTATGCAGGCTCCACATCACCTGCCTAATGAGTAACTCAGGGTGGAGCCAGGGATCTGTGTGTTAACAAGTTCTCTAGGTGCTTCTAATGCAAACTAAAGTCCAGAACCACAGACCTAGAAGATACTTTGGAAAAGACTGATTCATGTTCATAATTGGGGAAGACTCCTTGTTCGGGGTGCCCTCAGTCATCTACATTAGCGCTGAAATTATATAATAAGAGTGCAGAAGTTGCAATGGAGAAGAAAATGTGCATACAAAGATTACAGAATTCAATCCTAGCCTAATTACTAAGTCACAACAAAATAGTAATAAAAGTGACTTTGGATCACCTATTCCTTTGAATTATTTGTTCTGTTATGTCTCTCTGTTAGCAGGAATCAAGAGCTGATTCCTCTCCAACACACTTTGTCAAACTATCAGTCGGTGGGGGGCAGAGGGAAAGAAAGGGAAACAAATTTGAAATTTATTTCCCTTTCCCCCTCTTCTCCAGAGATACTGAAAAAAGTAATTATCAGGCCAAAAGGTAGACAGCAATGGAAAGGAAAAAGAGAAGATAGATTATATGGAAACTAGGTCATCAACTATTAAATCACTCCAAAAGTGAGCTCAAGTACGTGTGGCTATATAAACTCATTTTAAAACTTATTTTAGTAGAGAGCGGACTTGTGGACACAGCGGGGGAAGGAGAAGGTGGGACAAATTGAGAGAGGCATTGACGTATGTACATTACTATGTATAAAACAGATAGCTAGTGGGAAGCTGCCATAGAACACAGGGAGTTCAGCCCGGCGCTCTGTGACAACCTAGAGGGGTAGGATGAGGTGTGGGGTGCGAAGGAGGCTCAAGAAGGAGAGAATATATATACCGCTGCTGCTGCTAAGTCACTTCAGTCGTGTCCGACTCTGTGCGACCCCATAGCCAGCAGCCCACCAGGTTCCCCCGTCCCTGGGATTCTCCAGGCAAGAACACTGGAGTGGGCTGCCATTTCCTTCTCCAATGCATGAAAGTGAAAAGTGAAGTGAAGTCGCTCAGTCGTGTCTGACCCTTAGCGACCCCATGGACTGCAGCCTTCCAGGCTCCTCTGTCCATGGGATTTTCCAGGCAAGAGTACTGGAGTGGAGTGCCATTGCCTTCTCCGGGAATATCTATGTATAAAACAGATAGCTAGTGGGAAGCTGCCATAGAACACAGGGAGTTCAGCCCGGCGCTCTGTGACAACCTAGAGGGGTAGGATGAGGTGTGGGGTGCGAAGGAGGCTCAAGAAGGAGAGAATATATATACCGCTGCTGCTGCTAAGTCACTTCAGTCGTGTCCGACTCTGTGCGACCCCATAGCCAGCAGCCCACCAGGTTCCCCCGTCCCTGGGATTCTCCAGGCAAGAACACTGGAGTGGGCTGCCATTTCCTTCTCCAATGCATGAAAGTGAAAAGTGAAAGTGAAGTCGCTCAGTCGTGTCTGACCCTTAGCGACCCCATGGACTGCAGCCTTCCAGGCTCCTCTGTCCATGGGATTTTCCAGGCAAGAGTACTGGAGTGGAGTGCCATTGCCTTCTCCGGGAATATATATACACTTATGGCTAATTCGCATTGTTATATGACAGAAACCAATACAACATTGTAAAGCAATTATCCTTCAATTAAAAATTTTATTTAATTGAAAAAAGAAAACTAATTTTAAAAGCAATTATTTGCAAAGAGCTTTAGAAAATCGATCAGCTCAGAAGGACTGTGCACTTCCATCATAAATGGTTATTGTGTTAACCCAGAAATTTATCAAAAGGTATAATTTTCAAGTGATTAAAAAATGAATCAGCTCTATTCCTTAGCAGAATAATTTGGAAATGTGTTTACCATACACTTAAAGCTTGCAGAAGGGCTGTCAAAAATAACTCAGATATATGAATGCTTAACTGTACAATGAAAAAAAAAACTTTGACTATAAAAGGAATTTGGGGTATCTATTCAAAAGAAAAATTTGCAAAGTCTAAAACTGCATCTGACTCAATTTTTTAAGCGAGAAAAAGAAACAAAGGAGACCCCTTGAACAATTATGCAGACTTGAATGACTGAGCTTTTAAGAATGCTTTAGCTAGAAATATTCTTATTTCTGATGCATGTAGACATAAAGACAAATCAGAAATGAAAGGATAAATTGTGCAAAGATTTCCATGAGCACAAAGAGTTATGTGGAAGAAAAAGAGTGATAAGAAACGTCCCTGATTTCTTAAGGTGGAAGTTTGTAGAACTCCTATTCTGTCTCTCACTTACTCAGCCCTGGTTCATTGCCTTGGACTGCAAGATCAAACCAGTCAGCCCTAAAGGAAATCAATCCTGAATATTCATTGGAAGAACTGACGCTGCAGCTCTAATACTTTGCCCATCTGATGCAAAGAGCCAACTCATTAGAAAAGACCCTGATACTGGGGAAGACAGAAGGCAGGAGGAGAAGTGGGTGACAGAGAATGAGATGGTTGGATGACTCAATGGACACGAGTTTGAGCAAACTCTGGGAGATGGCGAAGGACAGGGAAACCTGGCATGCTGCAATGCATGGGGTTGCAGAGTCAGACATGTCTTAGCAATGAACAACAGCAAATACATCACCAGTGGGGCCCCTGTGACTTCAATGATCATGAACTCTGTGACTGTTTTTATGGATGATCGCCCCTGGAGGCAAGTCTAGAACCTGTAATTCCTCTTCTTTTTTTAAATATGTATTTATTTGGCTGTATCCAGTCTTAGTTGCAGCATTCGGGATCTTCACTGCTTCATGCAGGATCTTCCTTGCAGCGGCATGGGCTTAGTTGCTCCAGGGTGTGTGGGATCTTAGTTCTCTGACCAGGGATCTAAACCACCTCCCTTCCATTGCAAGGTGGATTCTTAACCACTGGACCACTAGGGAAGTCCGCTGGCAGTTCTTACATAGCTGATTTGACTTGCGCAAACTTAGAATGGCCCACTTCTCAGATCCTTTGGATTTGTGAAACACAGTTCATATCACAGGTGATTTCCTTTCACTGTTGTGAGTTCTTCGAACTCACTGGCAAAAGAGCTGTGCTAAGAGCTGGCCCTCATGTATGAGAGGAAGGCGATGGTCATTTAGCAAAGCACCTGGATCTTCCTGTATGTGTGAGTGTGTGTGCTCTGTTGCTTAGTCGTGTCCAACTCTTTGAGACTCCTTGGGCTATAGCCCACCAGACTCCTCTGTCTATGGGATTTTCCAGGCAAGAACACTGGAGCAAATTGTCATTTCCTACTCCAGGGGATCTACCTGCTCCCTCATAAAATAATGAGCCACGTCTTTCAAGAGTGGGACCAACTGCAATCTTCGCTGGCCACCCACCATTTCTGAAAATGGTTCTGAGGCTATAAATATCCAAGGATCCTGACGGAAAATTTAAAGGATAAGGCATTTAACATTTTTCCACCTGCCTAATCTTATACAATAAGAACATAACCCCATATACTTTCATTGTTAATTTCTCTTATCTCTAAATCACTGTGGCAGTTACAATGGGACTCACCATTTAGTGCTTTAATATAGTACAGTCTCTCCATTAATTTCTCTTTTTGTGTCTTACAGAGTGGGGCACATTTTGCCTTATTTGGTAAGATAAAGAAAGTAATAGAACAGCATCCAGCTTCTAGGGTGGCTGAGAGGATTTAATATACATGAAGTTCCTAGCACAAGGAAAGTGCTTAATAATTATTAAGAGACAGTGCCGGGGAGCTAAGAGCATATAGACCCTGAAGCCTGAATGCCTCATTCAAATTCTAGCTCTTCCACCCATCAATATGTGACCCTGGGCAAGTTAATCTCTCTGTGCCTTGATTTTCTTATCTCAAAAATGGGGATACTGAGAGTATCCCTTCTTGAATGATGGATGAGGATCCAAAGGGATAGTACATTGGAAAGTCCTTGGAAAGAAGCTTACCACACAGAAGCATTGTACTAGTGCTACATATGTAATTCTTACAATCCGAGGTGGTTGTCAGCATCCTTATTTGTACACGTAATAAAGCCAAGGTTTAGGGTCACACAGCTAACAGTGGGTCCACCGCTTTAAGTGACTTGGAGACCAAAGCTCATTTCATGACCCTACATAAGAGGGTTACAGGTGGATTTTGACTTGTATATACAACACCTCCATTCCCTGGAGGCACAAGCCTCCCTAAAATGGATTATCATCTTTACTAGTATTCCAGATTACTAACAGGCATCCCAGATGCTCTCAGCCCACAGCATGTGTTAGCATCATAGACGCTGGAGGTTGACAGCACTTTCTTCTGTTGATTTGCTTTAAGCAAACAAAACAGACTCCCTACTTATGTCTGGGAGTGAGTGGATTCTAACAGCCCACGGAACCTGCTTGCTCCCCCTTGCCTGGCCCACAGCACAGGGGGAAATGAGTGACTCCGAGGTGCGAAATTCTTCCAGCTCCCTCATGAGCCTCAGTTATTCCTGCAAAGGAGTTAAGGGAGGTTTTCAGAGTTGGTTCAGACCTCCTTTTCCACAGAGGGTGGGGCAATGGTGAGAAACTAGGAGAACCAGAGGCTATTCTGAGAAATGGCTTGTAAATGCATAGCAATGCCATCTGCTGGATGGAATGGGTATCGGACCAGTTTGATGTTTCTTTGCTGAGTAATAAACGAAGTCACTGATACCTTTTGTGGGTTCAGAACTTTCATTATTTCATAGCATCATTCCTAAATGTCTGCATATTGTGGAAATCTCATGACAACTGCACACAGAAGGACCTTCACATGAGTCATTAAAAGGTAAATTATGGCATCTTTAAGGCAACATCCTATTTAGCATGAATACTTCTCCAGGTCAAATTTGATCTGTTCTCAAATGGTTGATCCAATTAGTTAGGAAAAGCCCATAACTCTCAGGCAAGGACATCTGGCAGAACTTGGACCCTCTTGTCAGGGGCAAAAATTACTTACAGGGAAGTGAAATCACAGCTGGCTTTATTCTTGTATTCTCTGAAATTCTGTGTTCATGTACCCAACAATTATTTATTGAGCCCTTACCCTGTGTGCTAGGCACTGTATCAGGAATTGAGGAAGCAAAGACAAATAAACATAGTCCCTGATGTTAACAATATGATATGGATAATTTCTGAGTGCTTACTATGTGCCAGGCATGTACGTCCCATAAAATCACATTCAACCCTCAGAACAACCTTAGAATCTATTATTATCTCACTTGTAACCATCTCATATTATTGTCTCATTGATAGTGACTACTGACGTCTCAGTTATAGTTCAAGAAACTGAAACTTAGAGAGATTTAATTAGTTTACTCAAGACAACAGAGTTGGGAAGAGTTTGAGTGGAATTTGAATACTGGAGCACAGTCCAGGGGTTGCAGAGAGTCGGACACGACTGAAGCAAGCACACAAGCATGTAGGTAGAGACAAATGTTGATAACATGGACCGGTTTGGATCTTTAGTTTCACACACATTTTCTGTTCTATTAGCTACAGATTTCCAGCGAAGTGAAAGTGCTACAAAACAGTAAGCGATGATAGCAATAGATGCGTTGGGAAGATTTATCAGGAAGAATATCCCTTCCTCTAGCAAGCATTTGAAATCTATCTAGTTAACATTCTTTTCAGTTCATAACTCTTCTTAATAGCAGCTTGGTCTTGGCAGCAAGACATGCATTGTTGTCACTTCTCGTTGGATGGAAAACAAATCTGTATTTTGGTCAGCATGACAGAGGATGTCAGAGTGCTGGATTTGCTCTGCATGAGCTAGGGAGCAATTCAGGTGTCTGACAGTACCAATCTCAAACTGCTTTTTATTTTTTTCTCTCTTGGTGTAAGAGGAGGGATGCTGTCGAGGAGGTGAGACCAGGGTGAATGGTGATGAACAGAAGCCGATGGCAGAAAAGAAAGCGCCTGTGACAGTACTCAGATGCATTTACTGGACAGAAAGAACCAGGAGTCTGAGAGGGGTCAGAAAAGTGCCTAATGGCAGGGTAGAGGTTTGTAGTTGGCATGCTGGACTAGAATCTCTGCTCTTTGCCACCAGCCTAGACTTTAACCAGGCTTCCCAGGGGGCGCTAGTGGTAAAGAACCCTCCTGCTAATGCAGAGGACAAGAGACGTGGGTTCAGTCCCTGGGTTGGGAAGATCTCCTGGAGGAGGGCATGGCAATCCACTCCAGTATTCTTGCCTGGAGAATCGCATAGACAGAAGAGTATGGCGGGCTACAGCCCACAGCATCGCAAAGAGTCAGACAACACTGAGGCAACTTAGCACACACAGACTTTGACCTCAGGCAAGCCAAGCCAGTCTTTCAAATCCTTAGTTCTTTTTACCTGTGAGATGCAGTTGCCCCACAGTGTTGTTTTAGAGGTTCAGTGAAGTGGTCCAGACCAGACTTTGCTACTTGCAGTAAGGGGCCAGAATCTGGGGTATCAAGGTGGGAGGGTCCTTCAGGAAAAACTGCCTATTAGGGTTGCTTGAGGCTATTTATTGCATATCAGTTTGCCATACCTACCCACTTTTTAAAAAAGAATGAATGAACCTGAATGCACTGTTCTATGAAGTATCTTTTTTTTTTTTTTTCATATTTATTTACTTATTTGGCTGCACCAAGGGGTCTTAGTTGTGGCACGTGGGATCTTTTCCTTGCGGAAAGGAAACTCTTAGTTGAGCATATGGGATTCTGTTCCCCAACAAAGGATGGAACATGGGTCCCCTGCATTGGGAACGTGAAGTCTTAGCCATTGGACCACCAGGGAAATCCCACTGTACATACTCATTTTTCCTCTCAACAATCCTATACGGCAGGTTGGCGAGATATTAATCATTCCTGTGTACACAGAAGAAATGGATCCCCAGGTGACTTGGCTAAAATGGCATTGTGTTTCCAACCAGAGCCTACCCTTCAAGCCACCCACACGATAGATAACCACCAAGAAAAGTATTTTATAGAACTGCAGATGTATCTTGAGCCCCAGTGAATAGAGTGATCATTCAAATTGTTTCCTGGAAATACTAAGTACCAAATCTCTTGGAATGAGCTTCTACATTGACTTGTCTAAAAGGAGGACAGCCAGAAAGGGGAAAAGCGATTATAAAACATTCATGGGAGATTTTTTTTTTCCTGAAATTTTTCTAATGTTTTGATGTTGAAAGAAAAACTGAATGCTTCATTTTAGATTATTTTAAAATTAACTGTTCATCAACTGATGCTCTTTTAGTGTTGAGTAACCACCCAAAGACCACTTCCCTATTGTTATGCATGCTTGTGAAGCCAGATGTGAGGGAGTTTTAGAGAAATAAGAACACATGGAAAGGATGGATAGGATATTAGAAAATACCAAAAACAGTGTTCACTTAAGAAAAGTATGAAAATGTTGCATTGAAACAAGATTAGCCAAGGATCAGTACAGAAAGTCAGAGACCGGGAAAGTCAAACATACTAGAATCTAACTAATTGGGAGAAAGCAGAGCAGAGCAAACTCAAATCAGACCAAACAAATTTTACCATGTTAATAAGGTCCTTAAAAGTTTTTTTCAATGAGTTATTCATAAGAATTGTGCCAGTTATTTATATGTAAATGGGCTTTTAGAAAGCATGATTGAGCAGCTCATTTTTATAGTCATTTAATTCAAGTTCATAATATTTTTAAGCACAATTAATTTGCACTATAAGGCAACAGACTTGATTTTTTTTCAGAAGGTTAAACAAAGGCCTGTTCAAATGACAATTCCAACTTGGAGTTGGAGGAAAGAAACTTCGAGGTGCAGTTTATAAAGGAAAAGACATCTTGGATAAAAGACAAGAGCAGAGAAATCAGTGCCTGATACACTAGGTACTCCATGAGATTGGGGAACAAATTCCTGCGTTAATTCACTTACACAGGATGTGAATGAGGCTTGTCATTGCTCCTCATTCTGGCTACTACAAATGAAGTGAAAAGCACAAAATCTAGTCTTCAGAATCCCAGTGTCCATTTAGTGTCCGAAACCTAGGAGTCCCCTTGACATCCCTTCCTGTCCTTGATCACCAGTCCTTTACTACATTCTGTCAATTTCACCTTGTGACTAGATCTTCCATCCTTCTGTTCCCCCTTGCCACTGCCCTAACCCCAGCTGCATCTTCTGCTTGGATGACTTCAATAGCCTTCCAAGGGTTCTACTTCATCTACTCTGGGCTCCCCTATTCACTGCCCACAGTGACAGCAGAATTATCCTTGCAAAACACCAACCTGTTATGTTACTGCTGCCCTCTTCACAATCCTCCTGGCCAAGCCCCTTCACTCTGCTCTTAAGAGTTAGGACTAGAGGCCTGTCCCCACAACCTGCTCTCTCATCGCCTCCTCCCTCTCTCAGCTCCAGCTCGTGCATCCTCAAGTTCCTCTCCCTTGGCCATGCCTTTCCCTGCTTGGCAAATGCCATTCCTTCTTCCCTTTGCCTGGAACGTACTTCCTATTCTCACTCTGCTTCTCCTGCCTCTTCATTACTTGCTTAGATCTGTTTGTAACACTTCCTCCAAAACCCAGTCTTGGCCACTTTGCCCTTTTGGTTAGTTTCTTTTCCTTCAAAAGCACTATTCTCTGTCCATTGTTGAACTGTTTGATTAACGTCTGTCTATCTGAAACACAAATTCCAGGGGACTGGGGACTCTGCATAATTTTTCTCACCATCATGTCTCTGGCATCTATCACAGGGTCTTGTGTTCAAAAGCCACAATAAATATTTGTTCAATGAATGACCTTAATGAATGAATCCTGGCTTGTTTTTCTTAAAGGATAATCTGTTTCATTCTCTGCAGTGAATGATCTAAAATGAAAATCATCAAGTAAAATGCAATTAACATTTAGTATGTTTTTAAGAAAAACCACAGTACTATTACAATGCCTAGGAAAATTGAAGTATTTCACTTCTGTATTAATTTTTTAAAACATTTTTTCTCACTTCTGCATGAGCTGTTAAAATAAGCATATATGCTTGCATCCAAAAATTTCCTTTTTTTCCCCGAAGATGGTTTTATCCTGAAGATAAAGAAAATAAAATTTTCACTTGTTTGGGAAATTATAAATTGCACTTCCAAAGAAAGTTCAGAAATGCAGCTTCAGATTCAACAAAGTAAAAGCTTTGGTGAACTGACGATTCACAAACATCCTTTGAATGACTCAAAAGCAACGTAAATGGGAAAATAGCAGAAAACATCACATTTCAGGATTAGAAAATAATCATTCTGATTTTAGAAACAGCAAGACAAGAAAGCACTTATGCAATCAATTTTAGTGCTGAACTTGGACATAAATGAAAGTTTAATTTTCAGAAAGTTCTCTGATATGATACATCTTTCACTAATTACTTTTACATTTTAAAACCAAATTGCTCTGGATAGATAATTGTCTGCCAAAAGGTCTGTAATGCTATTCAACAAATTGAACAATCTGTTTTCATCATCATGTAGTAGAAGTCTTTTACAGTTTCTTAGTAGTTACGTAGTATAATTTGTACAATAATTACTGAATATTCTCCAAAATAAATACCTCACATTAGAGTAATATAAATGGCCAGTAAATCACTATTACTAAGTAAGTCTGAAACAACCTGTCATTTCCCACTCCAGGATGCACGCCCTGGCAAAGAATTACAAACACGAAAATCTTACAGTTAGAAGAGAGACCTCTAGTGTGTGTTGGAGAACTTTATATTGGGCTTCGGGCATAATTAATACAGCAAAATCACTGCAGTCATTTGAATACTGTGGTGGAAGACTTTTTTGCCAACTCTCATTCATGCCCGATTCATTTCAAAATTTCTTCCCAGCCAATCAATGTATGACATTTTTGTCTAATGAGTGGCTTTCTTTTCATAAACACATTGCCTAAACCTGTGAAGTTTTCTCTGGGATGCAAAGTTTTAAAATTCAATGATCACCTTTGCAACCTAATTAGTAAACATGAAACCTACTGTCAAGGAAACAATTGCTAACAATTCTTTCCAATGAGCAGCAGCAGCAGGACTCCTGAGCCAAATTGTTGTAGTCAGTGGGCAGTCTTCTGAACACCAGCCCCTCATGGTAAGCCAACTGCCACACAAATATAAACACGAGGAAGAGATCGGCACATTGCCCATTATCCGGGAGACAAATAGACCCACTTCTATTTCAAATTCACCAAGCAGATTAGCGATTAGTTTCCACGGATTCCCATCTAGGCAGGTAAATTCCTTGATGTAAAAGCGGATTTAATACAGCATTCGATGGCATCAGCCTCAGTCTTTCAAACTTTTATTTCCCCCCTTTTCCACATTAAAAACACATTTGTGAGACACAGAAAATGTTTCTCTAAAACACACACATACACACAAAACAGGAGGTCTCTTAAGGAGTCTACTGCTGAGAAGGTAAAAGCATTTTGCTCATTTTTAATTTGCTAAAACAATCCAAGCATGCTTGGTACCCAGAGGGTATTCTCAAATAAACTTGTATCTCTAGCTGCCAGCTTCGTTGATTGAAAACAGAAGGCAAACGTTTCTTAAAGAATGAGTATGTTAAACTGTTACGTCTCTCCTAGCTCCACCATGGGGACACACACACACACACACACACGGGAAGACATACACACACATATCCATCAAGGATTTGCTTGAAAGCAGCCCGTTAGTTCTACGATCAGAGAGGTAACGCAGCATTTGTACTAAATTACTTCTGCCCACTGCGGTGCACCTCTTATCGAGGAAGCCGGTGGCGCGGGGACACCGTTCCCCCGTGCCTCTCCCACGCACAAAGCCGACATCCAACTTTGCTAACTTAGTCGGCTCCTGCCCAGCCGGCCCCCGCAACACCGTCACGGTGAAAACATGTTGATACCAGAAACTCAATTTCCAAGGCGGTGCAAGGGTTCGAAAGCACAAAGGCAGACACACTGTCGACCCGCGCGCTAGCTAGCAAGTTGCGGTACTCCGGGGCGGCGGCGCGGGGCCCGCGTCCAGGTAAGGGATTCCTGCATCGCGGCTCCCTTCTCCTCTTCCTGGATGTTCT
>SJXQ01000337.1:0-13981 GCA_006408695.1 Aepyceros melampus | reverse complement strand
GGGGAATCACTGCCGGGCTCGCAACCTGCTGGTCTCAATCACCATTCATTTTTCCTCCCTGCCATGTGCCTTCAAGACTCGCCACAGATTCGGCAGTGAGAGTGCTTCCCGGCGTTTGGAAACTTCTCTCCCTTTAAAACTCTTTTCCCGGGACAGGACTCCCTTCCCGGGACGGAGCTCCCTCCCCACCTCCTTTGTTACTCTTTTCGTCTTCTGTATTTTTCCTACCTGTTTTTGAAGACAATGTTCTGCTTTTCTGGATGTCTTATGTCCTCTGCTCACATTCAGAAGCTGCCCTGTAGAATTTACTCAGCGTTGAGATGTTCTTTTGATGAATTTGTGCAGGAGAAAGTGGTCTCTCCGTCCTATTCCTCCGCCATCTTCCCACACCCCTGAAAATATATCATTCTTAAATGGTAATAGTTTGCACCCTTCTTTCCAATTTCTGTATATTCAATTTTATTCTTATTATTAACTCAGTGCAATGTTAAGTCATGATCCTGGATATCCTTGCTTATTTCCAACTCTAGTAAAAATACCTTTATTATTTTCTCCATTGAATTTGATACTGTCTTTGGGACTGAAATAATTATGTTTATCAGGTTATATCTTATGGTGTTTTATCAAGAATGCATATTCAACTTTATCAAATACCTTTTTAGTATCATTGGACAGAAGCATGTTATCTTTCTCTTTAGTTAGTCTAATAAATCAGAGAAGGCAATGGCACCCCACTCCAGTACTCTTGCCTGGAAAATCCCATCGATGGAGGAGCCTGGTGGGCTACAGTTCATGGGGTCTCTAAGAGTTGGACACGACTGAGCAATTTCACTCTCACTTTTCACTTTCATGCATTGGAGAAGGAAATGGCAGCCCACTCCAGTGTTCTTGCCTGGAGAATCCCAGGGATGGGGGAGCCTGGTGGGCTGCCGTCTATGGGGTTGCACAGAGTCGGACACGGCTGAAGCGACTTAGCAGCAAAGAGTCTAATAAATGAATGAATTTAATATCATTGAACTACTTTGTGTTCCTGGATTAAATTTCTCTTGGTCATGATACAGTCTTATAAAGTGCTGCTGGAGTCTAGTTGAAATATTGTACTATTTTAATATTGACTGCTGATGGTGATTGCAGCCATGAAATTAAAAGACGCTTACTCCTTGGAAAGAAAGTTATGACCAACCTAGATAGCATATTAAAAGCAGAGACATTACTTTGCCAACAAAGGTCCATCTAGTCAAGGGTATGGTTTTTCCAGTAGTCATGTGTGGATGTGAGAGTTGGACTGTGAAGAAAGCTGAGCGCCGAAGAATTGATGCTTTTGAACTGTGGTGTTGGAGAAGACACTTGAGAGTCCCTCGGACTGCAAGGAGATCCTTGCAGTCCATCCTAAAGGAGATCAGTCCTGGGTGTTCATTGGAAGGACTGATGTTGAAGCTGAAACTCCAGTATTTTGGCCACCTGATGTGAAGAGCTGACTCATTTGAAAAGACCCTGATATTGGGAAAGATTGAAGGTGGGAAGAGAAGGGACAGCAGAGGATGAGATGATTGGATGGCATCACTGACTCAATGGATATGAGTTTGGGTAAACTCCGGGAGTTGGTGATGGACAGGGAGGTCTGGCATGCTGTGGTTCATGGGGTTGCAAAGAGTCGGACACGACTGAGCAACTGCACTGAACTGAACTGAATATTGAAATTCATGAATATAAATGTTGCATAGTGTATATTTGTGTAGTCATTTTTTAATTTGGGTACTCATCGTTTAAATAGAATTTGGAAATATTTCCCTTTTTCATATGCTCTGGCATATTTTATCAACACTAGATTTGTATTTTAAAATATTTATCCTGATATATATGGCAGAGTTTTTGGTGAAAGCATCTTCATATGTTAAAAGGCTCTGTTTTCCTTATGATCATTTCTTTTGATGTATTTTCTTAACTATCATATTACTTCTTTTGTTAAAACTTGACATTAGTCCAGTTTTCCAATAGAATCTTCATCTAATTGCAAAGAGATCATCACAGTTGTTCTACAGACCGGCAAGTTTCAGCTGTCACAAACTAAGACTGAAAGCATGGCTATTCTATACACATCTGGTGTACTCCAGTCCACCCCTATTCTGCTTTTTTAAACTAGGTATAGTCAGGGACGATGAGGAGTGTGGTTCTGCTACTTCTCAGTTCTTCAGTGTACCTCCTATTACAGAAAAGGCATTTGACCTTCAGGATGGGCCTCTCACCTTGAGGAAGCATGCTTGTATAGTTATTTGCTGAGATCTGCTGCAGCTGGAGTCTCTCCAAATGGTCCTCCACCTCCCTCACCTGCCTTTTGGTGACATCTATATGAACTCAGTACCTTTAGCTACCTTTTTATGTTTATGGTGTCTTTCTTCTGGTTTAATTAACAATAGAGTTAATTAATTTTTTTTCTTGTTATTTTTGGATGATTTCCAGGAAAACAGGGAAATTGATGAGCTACACAGCCATAAAGCAGAAGACCAAAGTATATTTTTTAAAGATAAGATTTTATGAATTCATGTGGCATTGATGGTCTATGACATTGGGCAGTTTTCTTTTAGAAATAAAAATTATTAGACCACTTAGGTACTTGAAATTGCTACAATTTGTGAAGTCTAATAAGAATTGCTTTTCTATCTATTGTGCTATATATCACACCTAAGGAATACTTCAGCCAAATTGGTACACCTTTATTTGTACTTAATAAATATAATTTATTTAGATGCTCAGTTACCTTTAACAAAAGTTGTGAGTGATCAATAACTTTATAAAGCAATTCTTTACTCAACAAAGTACTTACTACTTATTCATAAAATATGGAGTTTGTATCCCACATTTGGATTATGTTTTACTATACCTGATTTATTTCTAGTGTTTCAAGAATATATCATTACTATGTAAAGAGAGAAGCAGTTTTGTTATATTATGTTGACAAATGTATTCAGTGGATATAGTCAAAAACTATAATTTAAGAATACCTCCCAAGCAATGCAACAAATTAAATAGATTTTATATAGTCAGTAAATTTATTCTAACATTATTGTATTTGTAAGCATGAAACTTCATCAGAATTATGTAGAGGATTTCTCCCCAAATTAATCTTCTTAAATAATGAAAACTTTTAACTGGATATTTCTCTGAGTGATTTCTAAAGGTTTTATTTTACTTTGACTGTATTCTCTTCCAAGACACACTGTAGATATTCTGCAGCAAATTGTTATTTGGCTTCACACTTTAGGAAGTATTTTTCTTCTTGTTCCTAACTAGTAATAGTAACGTCACTGAACTATCTTAAAAATTTATGTACATCAAGTGCAAAACCAAGTTATAAATAATCTGAAGTTATGGTATTTACATTTAACCATTTTATATGTTAGGATAAACTACATAAAATGTGTGAAAATCTCTTACAAGTCATTAGTAATTTAGTATAATCAAAAAGTTTGGACTTGGCAGCCATATTGCCTGGATTTGAATATTGTCTCTATCACTTAGTAACTGTTGTGATTTTGTAAATTATTAAATCTAATTTCCTTATACACAAAATGGTACTTTCCACAATTTATTAAAAACAAATTCAAAGAACTGTATAATGAGTTAAAATATATATAATACTTGCAACAGTGCCTGACACAGGGTAGGAGCCACTACAATTTCAGGACACTGCTTCTAGATAACTGGAGGCTTCCTGTTATAACAAGTCCAAATTATGAATACCTGGTTTATCTGAAGCATAGCCTAATCTTCACAAATATTTAAAAGCTAGCCATGAGATGAAAGGAAATAGATCCGATTAAATACTTCCAACAAAAGGAATTTTTGGGAGAAGGAAAGAAAAAAGCTCTAGATATGTAACACTGAAGGAAATTATCTAGCTTGCAGCATTAGACTTGTCAGTACTTCAAAGCTTCCCCACATTATCTTATTCACTTCCAATATTATTTTAATTCATTTGCCAACAAGTAATCCAAATATCATATTGGACGTAATTATTGTTTTGGCATAGGCATAAGAGAGAAGAGAAGTACTCCAAGGAAACTATAAAAGCCCAAAGTACTTGAGAATAAAATTACACAGCTAGTCATATGTAAGTTCCCATTGTATTAAATCATGGTTACATTTACAAAAGATAGGAAAGGGGAATGTATAGAGATAGCAAGCCATCCTGACATCAGATATGAAGCACATCCAGTCTCACTAAGCAGAGAATTTCATTTATGTTACAAAAACCCTAGATATCCATGTCATAATTTTATTGAAATGTTGTGTCCCACTTAGAGAGTCAAATCTCAAAAGAACAGAAAAGATCTGAGAATAGTTGAAAAAATAGGAATTTAAAAAATTGAAAATCTTTAGAAAAGAGGACCTAAAGATGAAAGTTAAGGATTATGATAGTTAGCTTACAAAGTTGAAGTCAAGAGCCATGTCTTTTAAAAATATGGTGGAATTTTATGAAAATGATACCAAGCAATTGTTCTCTCTGTATATAAGACAGCTAATCCCAGCTTCAGGGCCACTAGCTTATCAGGAAAGACTCTGTGATGGAATTTCCTTATCCAAAAAGCAGGGAACAGTTTTAGTTTATCACTGACCTCTCAGAATTATTGTACACATAGGATAAAAACCCACCTGCAATGCTGGAGATGTGGGTTTGATCCCTGGGTTGGAAGATCCCTTGGAGGAGGGAATGGCTACCCACTTCAGTATTCTTGCCTGGAGAATCCCATGGACAGAGAAGCTTGCAGGCTACAATCCATAGGGTTGCAAAGAGTTGGACGTGACTGAAGCAACTGAGAACACATGCATTGGATAACTACGGGATATTATGAATACTTTGATTGGTAGTTTTATAGAATAACAATAATTCTTAAGAAACCAATCTTTAAAGACAATTTCAAACAGATCTAAGAACAAACTTGCTAATTATCACTGTGCTAAATATGAAAAGTAGACTCTAGAGTAAGGACTAACTGCCATTTCATTCTCAGGGACCTTTAAAAACACAAAGAAACTATCCTCCTGAGTTATTTTAAATTTCTGTCTACATAATAAATGGGAGAGTGGAAGTGTGAACAAGATACTTTGACGTCTTAATACTTATGAAATCATATGGTCATGAATGTGGCTTGAAAATGATAGCTACTAGGGCAGATGACCATCTATAACATCATTGATCTGTTGAGGAAGATTTGCCCACATACACAAGCCAACATTTTCTTTGTTTTTTGAAATTTGTTAACAATTATTATTACTGAATTGGCACAGCAGAAATGCATGGTGTTGGAGAAAAGGAGTTAAATTTTAACTTGTGAGCTGGAAATGAGTGTTGCTCACTGGTGTTACTGTTGTCATAACTTATTAGCTGACTTTGCCATGTACTGCAAAAGTGTTTTTAAACTGTTGCACGTCAGAATATTGGCATGTGAAATCATGTATTTCCATTAATGTTTATTATCAGTACAAAGTACCGTCCAATATAAAAGTTAAATGAAGTAAATTGTTAAATAATTGTGTTCAACAAACAGTAGATTTCATGGTCTAACATTAATTATAATAGCATTTACTTGCCCAGTAAATATTGGTATATTTTATCTTAAAGGCATATATCTTTTCAGATTATGAAAGATTTAAGACAGCTTGCTAAAAGTCAAGAAAATGTTCAAGCATCAAAGAGTATATCTAAAAGCATGAATTCTTTTACCCCTTCATTTACTCGCTCATTCAATGAAAATTTGTTTAATATCTACCAATCACTATGATTGGAAGTTAGGGATGAAGAGGTGAATAAAGTATAATCCTTCCCTTCAAGAAACTTGAAACTGTACTACAGACCCATGAACAAATGATTTAAGATGCTCCAATAAATGTATGCATAAGAGATGAGGTATATGAGAAGGTCTCAAATAAATGTATGTATAAAGGGCTATGGGACTCCTGAAGCAGATGTTTGAGACATTCAAGATGCACATGTTCTCTGAATAGCTAAAACAATCCTGAGAAAGAAAAACAGAGTTGGAAGAATCAGGCTCCCTGACTTCATACTATACTACAAAGCTGTAGTAATCAAAACAGTATAATACTGGCACAAAAAGAAAAATAGAGATCAATCAAAAGGATAGAAAGCCAAGAAATAAACCCACACACCTGTAGTCAATTAATCTATCTATGATAAAGGAGGTAAAACTATACAATGGAGGAAAGATAGTCTCTTTAATAAGTGATGCTGGGAAAACTGGACAACTACATGTAAAAAAATGAAATTAGAACACTCCCTAACAGCATACACAAAAATAAGATCAAAATGGATTAAAGACCTAAATATAAAAGTAGGCACTAGAAAACTCTTGAAAAGGTAGGCAGAACACTCTTTGACATAAATTACAGTAGTATCTCTTTTGGGCAACCTCCTAAAGTAATGAAAATAAAAACTAAAATAATCAGACTTCCTTGGTGGCTCAGTGGTAAAGAATCTGCCTGCAATGTAGGAGACATGAGAGACACAGGTTCAATCCATTGGTAAGGAAAATCCCCAGAGAAGGAGATGACAACCCACTCTAGTATTCTTGCATAGAGAATCCCATGGACAAAGGAGGCTGGCAGGCTACAGTCCATGGGATTGCAAAGAGTCGGACATGTCTGAGTGATTAACACAAACAAGTGGGACCTAATTAAACTTAAAAGCTTTTGCACAGCAAAGGAAATCATAAAGAAAATTAAAAGACAACCCACAGAATGGGAGAAAATATTTGCAAATAAAGTGACCAATTAAGGATTAATCTCCAAAATGTATAAACAGCTAATGTAGCTCTATGTCAAAAAGCAAACAACCCAATCAAAAAATTGGCAGAAGATCTAAATAGATATTTCTCCAAAGAAGACATACAAATGGCCCCAAAACACATGAAAAGATGCTGAACATCACTAATTATCAGACAAATGCATCAAAACTACAATGAGGTTTCACCTCACACTGGTCAGAATGTCCATCATCAAAAAATCTACAATCAATACTGGAGAGGGTGTGGAGAAAAAGGAATCTTCTATACTGTTGGTGGGAATGGAAGTTGGTTTGATTATGGAGAACAGTATGGAGGTTCCTTAAAAAAATTAAAAATAGAACTACCACATGACCAGCAATCCCATTCTTGGGCATGTATCTGCAGAAAACCATAATTCAAAAAGATGCACACACCCTAATATTCATTGCAGTACTGTTTACAAAAGCCAAGACATGGAAGCAACCTAGGTGTCCATTGACAGAAGAGCAGCAGAAGGGGGGCTAGAGCCAGGCTTCCTGATGCTTGGTCTAATTAACACTGTCTCTTTGGAAGTATGGCTGTGTATCTTCAGAGACCAAATTTATCTTCTGCTCTCACTTATCCAGCCCTTATAAGGAATTAGTTAAATGGGTAATCAGTTCAACAATTAACTGTAGCAAACACTTACAGCATTTACTAATATTTACAAAGCCATGTGTGTATTATATTTATATATATATATATATATATATATATACACATATATGTATACATAATCCTCATAAAACTATGAAGAGGGTATTAACATTATGTCCCCGCTTATAAATGAGGAAACTGAGTCATAGAGAGGATAAATTTCTCCCTTAAGGTCATGCTGCTAGTGAGTGGCATAGCCAGGATTCAAACCCAGGCTCCATGGTCTCTACACTGAGTCTACTGACTATTGGTTTTCCCATGAACTTACATACTGACTTAAAAGTATACAAATGCTAAAATATTTCATACCAATAAAGCTTATGTCTTATGAATTATTCTCTCTCAGTGACCTTGGGGTCTTTGTACAGTCAGTCCCTGTTATTTTTCCAAGCAATTCTTAGCACTTCCTAAGCCTTTCTGATCACTGCACATATTAAAAATAGAACAGAAACCATATTCTACCCCTGTTGCTCTTATTAATTTGAATCTGATATAGGTTTATGGGAGTCATTAGACCTCTTTGCTAAAAGTTTATAGTCTTTCTTCTGGACTGCTGCTGCTGCTAAGTCATTTCAGTCGTGTCTGACTCTGTGTGACCCCATAGACAGCCCACCAGGCTCCACCGTCCCTGGGATTCTCCAGGCAAGAACACTGGAGTGGGTTGCCATTTCCTTCTCCAGTGCATGAAAGTGAAAAGAAAATTGAAGTCACTCAGTTGTGTCCAACTCTGTGTGACCCCATGGACTGCAGCCCACCAGGCTCATCCATCCATGGGATTTCCCAGGCCAGAGTACTGGAGTGGGGTGCCAGGGCCTTCTCCATTCTTCTGGACAGATAGTAGTAGTATTTTTACCCACTCCTTTGAAGTCAGGTACAGATGCCTGGAGAAGACTCTTGAGAGTCCCTTGGACTGCAAGGAGATCCAACCAGTCCATTCTGAAGGAGATCAGTCCTGGGTGTTCATTGGAAGGACTGATGCTAAAGCTGAAACTCCAATACTTTGGCCACCTCATGTGAAGAGTTGACTCATTGGAAAACACTCTGATGCTGGGAAGGATTGGGGGCAGGAGGAGAAGGGGACGACAGAGGACGAGATGGCTGGATGTCATCACCGACTCGTTGGACATGAGTTTGAGTGAACTCCGAGCATTGGTGATGGACAGGGAGGCCTGGTGTGCTGCGATTCATGGGGTCACAAAGAGTCAGACACAACTGAGAGACTGAACTGAACTGATAGATGCCACGTTTGGTTGATCAATGAAGTGTGAGTAGCAGTGATGTGTGTTGTCTCTGAGAGAAAGCCTGAAGAGCCAGTACAAGATTCTCCATAATCCCTCCCCACTGTGGAGTTGATCATGGAGGCAGACACTGAGATAAACCTGAGTCCCAAAATGATTCTGTAGAGCAGAGGTCACCTGGCAACTCATAGTGAACACATAGGGTGACCAACAAATAAACATTTCTTGAGTTAAGCTCCTGAGATCTTTGTGATTACTACAAGTTTACCCTGACTCTTTCAAGGTTTAGTTACCATTAGAAATACTTTATATAGTTTATGTATTTATCTAAAACAGTTTTAGAATAGTTAGCAAATTACGTGGCATCATTTGACTCAACTTTTATGCTTGGTGAGCTTTCCTAACATATGTTTTCTATAAATGTGAAGCGTGAAAACACTTCCTAGGAGTTAAGACAGCTTTCAAAGGCCTAATTAGGACTGAATAGCCTATACTTTCACTTCCAGAGATGTTCCCTGAGATACAAAGTCATGCATAATTACACATATGATAGTGCCATTAATGTTGGATTTCTGTTATTGTTCTTTTTGAGTTGCTCTGAATGTTTCGTTCACCCCTCTCACTTATTTTCAGACGGCTAAATATAGGGTGCTCCAGTGAAGCACTTTTCAGAGTGTTTTAATAAAACTTGCTGATGTTTTCAACTACATTTGTTTCCCACTATTATACTAGCTGTTGACTATAGATATAGTACAAAAAATATTTTCATCACATCCTCCATGAACCATATTTTGACAAGTCTTTGGAGGACTCTTTCAGGGACTGCATCAGTTGTTGACTCATTCCAGCTTGGATCCTTCTTGAACTTTTTATTAACGGTCAAACCCTTGATTATTCAAACTCATGGAAGGAAACAGCACTATCCATAAATTCAAAACCAGAACTGATCCAAAAGGCATTAATATTTGGCTCTGGAGATCATTATATAACATTTTGTGAAAGCAGCCTCTTTATCTGCCCAGTTCTGTAGCTCCTGACCTTCCCTGGACATATATTAATTGAGCATTGAGTGGGACCCAGCAATGACCCGGAGACGGGAAAGGCCACTTGTCCCTGATATTTGCCACCTTTTGTCTCCAAAGTTGATGTGTCTGTTAAGAGGTTATCAGATTTCTCCATCTGTGCTCTGTATGCATCTATCCAGAAGATGCATCTTCTGGAAAGACTGGCCTTCCCAGTTGTCAGAAGCATCATATCTGTTACAAAGAAGCCATTCTAAATTCAGATTTTATTATGTTTCTGTCAAATTTATCCTGTCAGGTAATTTCTTTTTTGTTTGTTTGTTTTGATTGCTTATTATTTGTATTTGTTTTCTTTTTAAATTTGTAAATGCAGTAAATCCACAGTAAACTTGATGTAGGCCAAATAAAAGTATTGAAAGGAGAATCTTCCAAATCTTAAATGATGACTCTCTTTCTCTCTTTTAAACTATGGTGCTTTCTACACACAGTGTTTTTAAGCTAATGGGTAGTTGAATGCATTAGCATTTAATGAACATAATAAAAAGTATTAGAGTAGAATATTATATGAACACCCTAAAGTAGTGTTTCTTTAGAATCACTGTAGGATTATAAAGTGATTCTGCACATCTGAATCGTGTAAAATGCTTTACAAATATAGATTCCTGGGCCTCATTTTCACAGGTTCTAGTTAAACTGGTCCAAAATGGTCCCTGGGAAATCAGTATTTTAAAAATTCCCTTAAATAATTCCCATGTACAGCTAAGGTTGACAGCTATTGCTCAGAGCCATCTCTAGGACAGAATTGCTCTCCATTTCTCACATTCATAGTGTGTTTTGAATGTGTTTTGTATCCTCACAGTTTCCAACAAGGGAGATTTTATAATTTCTTATGTAATATAGGGACTCATTTCCCCTTGCCTTCGTGCTTAATTGTTTCCAAGGCCTTGAACAGTTTGGAAAAAAATCACTGTTTAATGATCCTAAAGTTACAAAATACAATTCTGATGATTTAAATGACTTTCTAAAATAACATTTACCAGTGCCTATCAGATAAAGAATTCAAGAAACACATCTATAGACAACACTGCTGCTGTTGCTGCTAAGTTGCTTCAGTCGTGTCCGACTCTGTGCAACCCCATAGACGGCAGCCCACCAGGCTCCCCCATCCCTGGGATTCTCCAGGCAAGAACACTGGAGTGGGCTGCCATTTCCTTCTCCAATGCATGAAAGTGAAAAGTCAGAGTGAAGTCGCTCAGTTGTGTCCAACTCTTAGCAACCTCATGGACTGCAGCCTACCAGGCTCCTCCATCCATGGGATTTTCCAGGCAAGAGTACTGGTGTGGGGTGCCATTGCCTTCTTCATAGACAACACAGTTAGGTTTCAGTTAGGTTTACTACTTGCTGCAGCAAGAGAGAGACTGCCCCTCACGGGAACAGTGAAGAAGGCATCTCAAAAGAGAGAATATAGGGAAAAGATAATTCCAGGGTTCAATCTTGGCAGAATCTGACAATTTGCAAACTGGGGAGTTGTTGGAAGTGTCAGTGGTCTTATCTTTGGAACTCATCTTTGGGGTGAGTTTCTTTAGATCAGTTTGCTGATAGTCTCATTTTGTGATATGAACATTTGGATGAACTGGTGTTAAGAGTTTGAAATTCCATAGTTTATGATGGACATCGCAGTTCTGATTTGGTCCAATTTATCTCTTTTGAAATTTGTGAATTTTAAGGCTCAGTTCAGCTGAATTACTTTCACATGATAAGATTCATGGGAACAATAGTTTACCATCATAAATTGAGTAATTAATGCTTAGCTATCTATATCAATAAATCAATAATATATTCTAAATAAAAATAAAATATGAGTATTTATAATCTATTTAATAGAGTTTTTAGTCTTATTGACTTTCATACCAAGCAAAATATTGTTTGCTCAATAACAAAATCCAGCAAGATAAGTTAATTTATCTTGTTATTTCTAACGTGTATTGATACAGTTCTGGGTGACATCAAGGTTTGGGGTTTGCAATCCTTAAGATATTCACAGAAAAATATCCAAGGGATTGTGCCTCACTGGGAGTGTGTTTCCTGCTAACTAACTCTGTAATGCAGAGAAATGATATAGATTTAGAAGAAAAAAATGTAATAATTTTTTTTTGTTTGTTTTTGGAAATTTAGTATGGAAATTCAGGCCATATCCCTACACATAAAATGACAGGGCCAAATTTAGGGGTCATTTCAAATAAATGGTTTGTATCCATCTCCTACTGACTAATGATGTCTTTTCTATAAAATGATAAACATGAAATTCAAATGCAGCACTATAATATAAAAACTTAAGTGTGAAACACACTGCAGGCACTTTTCCTCTGTTCTCAGCAGCGTGACTTTGGAGTTCAGAATGGAACTCTGAATGGGCCACAACTTACTGTGTAATTTTAGGACAGTGACCTGTGGTTTCAAATTTACATTTTATTTTAAAAATTTCCATATACATTCTCGTAACTTTCCAACTTGTTAACGTCATTAAATAACAACATAACATTCAGTTCAGTTCAGTTCAGTCGTTGTCATGTCCGACTCTTTGCAACCCCATGAATCGCAGGCGCCAGGCCTCCCTGTCCATCACCAACTCCCAGAGTTCACTCACACTCACGTCCATTGAGTCCGTGATGCCATCCAGCCCCCATCCATCGGTTGTCCCCTTCTCCTCCTTGAAATTCAAATGCAGCACTATAATATAAAAACTTAAGTGTGAAACACACTGCAGGCACTTTTCCTCTGTTCTCAGCAGCGTGACTTTGGAGTTCAGAATGGAACTCTGAATGGGCCACAACTTACTGTGTAATTTTAGGACAGTGACCTGTGGTTTCAAATTTACATTTTATTTTAAAAATTTCCATATACATTCTCGTAACTTTCCAACTTGTTAACGTCATTAAAATAACAACATAACATTCAGTTCAGTTCAGTTCAGTCGTTGTCATGTCCGACTCTTTGCAACCCCATGAATCGCAGGCGCCAGGCCTCCCTGTCCATCACCAACTCCCAGAGTTCACTCACACTCACGTCCATTGAGTCCGTGATGCCATCCAGCCCCCATCCATCGGTTGTCCCCTTCTCCTCCTGCCCCCAGTCCCTCCCAGCATCAGGGTCTTTTCCAATGAGTCAACTCTTCACATGAGTTGGCCTGGAGCTTCAGCTTTAGCATCATTCCTTCCAAAGAAATTCCAGGGTTGATCTCCTTCAGAATAGACTGGTTGGATCATAACATTAAAATATTCAACATCAGGAAAGTAATATTGATACAGTATTATTAAATAACCTAAAGAACGTATTACATTTTTGTCAATTGCTACAAATATATTCCTTTTTTTGAGCCAGGATCCAACCTGCAATTACAGAATACATTTAGTTGTTATGTGACGCTCCTTAATCTGTGACAATTTTCCTTTTCCTTTCATGACTGACACTTTTGAAGAATACAGTTATTTTGTATAAAATCTCTTTGTTTGGGGCTGTCTGATTTTTTTTCTTGTGATTAAACTTAGATTACTTATTTTTGGTAAGAATGCAAGGAAGTGACTTTATGCCTCCTTCAGTGCCTTGTACAAGAGACCCGATGTTGTTTATTCTCATTACTGTTGATGTTAACTTTGATCAGTTGAACAAAGTGTGATCTGCTGCAGTTCTCCGCTCTAAAAGTGTTACTTTTTCCAACAAAGTAAATTTTAAATGATGCCACAGTCTCTCTCTCCCTCCTTTCTTTTTTCTCCTCTTCCCAAATCTGATGTGAAACAGTGATAGTGGAAAAATTTGAGAGCTGCTAATAAGCTGGTGAATTCTCTTTATTATTTTTCCTGCCTATTCTATATCTTTTAGAATAGTGAATTTTTCTGAATAAAAGACTCATCTTTATAGGAAAGTCTTTATGAATATGGTCTTTTATAAATTGTCCTGGGTAGTTTTGCCTAAGCACACATACAGTTCAGTTCAGTTCAGTTGCTCAGCCATGTCTGACTCTTTGTGACCCAGTGGACTGCAGCACGCCAGGCCTCCCTGTCCATCAGCAACTCCCAGAGTTTACTCAAACTCATGTCCATTGAGTCAACAATGACATCAACCATCTCATCCTCTGCTGTTGTCCCATTCGCCTCCTGCATTCAGTCTTTCCCAGCATTAGGGTCTTTTCAGATGAGTCAGCTCCTTGCATCAGGTGGCCAAAGTACTGGAGTTTCACCTTCAT
>SJXQ01000336.1:0-14838 GCA_006408695.1 Aepyceros melampus | reverse complement strand
ATGTCAATGTATAGCAAAACGAATACAGTATTGTAAAGCAAAACAAACTAAAAAATAAAAATTAATTAAAAAAATAAAGGAGAAAAAAAATAATAAAACAGCATCAAAAATTTTCCAGATTCATGTGGATGTATGGCAAAACCAATACAATATTGTAAAGTAATTAGCCTCCAATAAAAATAAATAAATTTAAAATAAAAAAAATAAAAAGAATGAGATTTTTGCCATTTGCAGAAAAATGGATGTATCCATTAACAGACAAATAGATAAAAAAAAGATGTGCTGTATATTAATAAACATGTATTAATATATACACACACAAAATGGAATATTGCTCAACCATAAAAAGAATGAGATTTGGCCATTTGCAACAACATGAATGAACCTGGAGGGTATTATCTGACTTAGTGAAATAAGTCAGGCAGAGAAAGACACATACTGTATGGTATCACTTACATATGGAATTTTAAAAAAGAAAACAAACAAATGTGAAACACAGAAACAGACTCACAGATATAGAGAACAAACTAGTGTTTACCAGGATAGATAAGGAATGAGGAAGGGCAATAAAAACATAGGCAATTAAGAGGTATAAACTATTACATATAAAATAAATAAGTCTCAAGGATATATTGCACAGCACAGGGAATGTAGCCAATATTTAATAATACCTTCAGATGATTATACTCCATAAGAATATTGAATCACTATGCTGTACACCTGAAACTAATATAATATTGTAAATCAACTATATTTCAATACATAAATAAAGATAATGAGACTGGGAAGAAAAAGTTTATGCTGTTTATGAGGAAAAAATGTAAAATGCATGGGTATAGAAGATGTTGAAATTCAGTGCATGGAAAAAGACATGCCATTAAATCTTAATTAAGAGAGAGTTGACATAGTTTACATTAATTAGCAACAAAAGATATCTTAAGGCAAATAGAATAAGTAAAATTAAAATGGAATCCTTTAAAATGGTAAAAGATTCAATGGGTAGAATGATATAGCAATTTTAAATTGTGTGCCTATTTTAGCAAACTGTCAAATTATTTAAAGCAAAAGTTGACAAAAAGGCAATGAGAAATTGATCAATCTCCAAAGTCAGGAAGTTCAACACTCTTCTCCTAGAAACTGATAGAAAAGCACTTAAAAGCACCAGGATATAAAATACTAGAAAATGTAATTAACAAAGTTAACTTGTCAACTGCAGAATGTATGTTAATTTCAGTCATCCATAGAATAATTTATAAATATTTAATACATACCATGCCAAAAAACATGTTTAAATGCAAAGTCTTCCAGAAAATTGCAGAGTAGTTTCATAATGTCCTTTACAAGACCAGTGGTACTTTGATAGCAAAACCAGACTAACACATTAGAAGAAAAGAATATAGAGTGATATCCCTCATTAACATATGTGAAATATTGTCAACAAAATTTTGGCAAATCATATTCAACAGCATATTTTAAAAAATGACCAATTTAGATTTATCCCAGGAATGCACAGTTGGCTTGACATTTACACATCAGTACGTGTAATTGGCCCTACACAGAGATAAAGATGCTCCTTTGGTTTTCCTTTAGTATTTTTCTGAAATCTGTGCAGTATTTTTAAGTTACACTTTCTTGCATTAAAAATAATATAGATTTACAGAAATATCTATACATGAATGTTTATAACAATGTTATTCCTAATACACAAATTAGGAAAAAACCCCAATGCCTGTCAATTGATGAATGGATAAACAAATTGTGGTATTTCATATGATGGAATACTACTCAGCAATAAAAGGAACAAGCTGCTGATAAATATAATATCAATATCTTGGATTAATCTTAAAAGTGGTATGGTAAATAAAGGATATAATAAAAAATCAATAATTATTTAAAAATGAAAAATTATTTATATGCCATCAAAACATTTAGCAAACACAAATTTAAAAATCTATTTTTATCTCCTCATATAAATTATCTAAAACCTAATGAATTTTGAATTTATATGAAATTTCAAAGAGCTAAA
Organism: Aepyceros melampus; assembly: GCA_006408695.1. Classification (NCBI taxonomy): domain Eukaryota; kingdom Metazoa; phylum Chordata; class Mammalia; order Artiodactyla; family Bovidae; genus Aepyceros; species Aepyceros melampus. The sequence goes on along the minus strand of SJXQ01000336.1, from coordinate 12,812 downwards.
AATATCCAAAAAAATATTTAAGAAAACAGGATAGGAGAGCTTTCTCTGTTATAATTCATATTGCAAACCTATAGTAATAAGAAGAATGGTTTTAGCAAATGAAGATCAATGACACAGAATAGAAAGCTTCATATTAGCACTAAGTATAAATGGTTACTTGACTTATTACACAAATATTAGTGCAAATAATTGTAAAAAAAACACAGACTTTAAATAAATTATGCAAGCATAATTACTCTCAGTATTTGTTTAAAGGTTAACTCGTGTTTTGCACCATATTAAGAGAAACCAGTTCTTGAAGATCAAAATTGATCTTCATGATCTATATTTTAAAAAGTAAAAAACTATAATGTGTTTAAGAGAGAAATAGAAGAATATCTTTAGACCTTGGGGTAGGAATGATTTATACCAGACACAAGTTACAGAGCCATAATGATAAAGATATACAAAGAGGAGAGCATTAAGTTAACAATTTCCATTAATGAAAAGACATTTCATTATAGAGACAAGATAAGCTACAGTGAGAACACATCTGCAAGACTTATAACTAACAAAGTATCCAGAATGTATGCTGCTGCTGCTAAGTCGCTTCAGTTGTGTCCAACTCTGTTCGACCCCATAGACGGCAGCCCACCAGGCTCCCCCATCCCTGGGATTCTCCGGGTGAGAGTACTGGAGTGGGGTGCCATTTCCTTCTCCAATTCATGAAAGTGAAAAGTCAAAGTGAAGTAGCTCAGTCGTGTCTGACTCATAGCGACCCTATGGACTGCAGCCTACCAGGCTCTTCAGTCCATGGGATATTCCCGGCAAGAGTACTGGAGTGGGGTGCCATTGCCTTCTCCACCAGAATGTATAACAGAATCCAAAATATATAACCTCTGCTGCTGCTGCTAAGTTGCTTCAGTTGTGTCCGACTCTGTGCAACCCCATAGACAGCAGCCCACCAGGCTCCTCAATCCATGGGATTTTCCAGGCAAGAGTACTGGAGTGGGGTGCTATTGCCTTCTCTGAAAATATGTAACAGCCTCCCTAACAATCAAGTTAATGAAGACAGATAATACAACAGAGAGATTAACAGTTTTAAGAGGCACTTCACAAAAGAGGACATCTAAATAAGTACAATGGAATGAATATTTATGTCTTCCTAAAATTTCTAATTTTAATTGAAGTCCTAGTCCCCAGTGTGATTGTGTTTGGAGGAGGGGAATTCTTTAGGAGATAATTAGGTCAGTAAGATGGAGTCCTCATGAATGAGATTGGTACCCTTTGAAGAAGAGAAGAAATGAACTCTCTTCATCATGTGAGGATACAGCAGGAAGGCAGTCATTTGAACACCAGGAAGAGGGATCTCACCAAAAATCAAATTGGCTGGTATCTTGATCTTATACTTCCTAGGCTCCAGAACTCTGAGAAATAAATTTCTGTTGTTTAAGCCACCCAATTTAGGATATTTTATTATAGAAGCCCAAGTGGACTATCACAATGATCAATAAGTATGCTAAAATTGACATGGATATTAATTAGTAATAAGGGAAATGCATGTTATAAAACAGTGAGTTTCTAATACACATGTTCCATATTGGCAGATTCTAATGCACAATATACCAAGTGTTGGCACACGTAAATCTCTCATGCATCACTTAGGATTGGAAATTAGCATAACATTGTGAAAACTGATATAACATTACCTAGTAATGCTATGAATCAGTTCAGTCCCTCAGTCAAGTCTGACTGTGACCCCATGGACTGCAGCCTGCTAGGCCTCCCTGTACATCACCAACTCCTGGAGTTTACTCAAACTCATGTCCGTTGAGTCAGTGATGCCATCAAACCATCTCATCCTCTGTCGTCCCCTTCTCCTCCCACCTTCAATCATTCTCAGCATTGGGTCTTTTCAAAGGAGTCCATTCTTTGCATCAGGTGGCCAAAGTATTGAAGTTTCATCTTCAGCATCAGTCTTTTCAATGAATATTCAGGACTGATTACTTTAGGATGAACTGGTTGGATCTCCTGGCAGTCCAAGGGACTCTCAAGAGTCTTCTATCACACTAAAGCATCAATTTTCCATGCTCAGTTTTCTTTATGGTCCAACTCTCACATCCATACATGCCTACTGGAAAAACCATAGCTTTGACTAGATGGACCTTTGTTGGCAAAGTAATGTCTATGCTTTTTAACACACTGTCCAGGTTGGTCATAACTTTTCTTCCAAGGAGGAAGCATCTTTTAATTTTATGGCTGCAGTCACCATTTGCAGGGATATTGGAGCCCTCCCCCTCTCCGAAAATAATGTATGTCAATGTTTCCACTGTTTTCACATCTATTTGACATGAAGTGATGGGACCAGATGCCATGATCTTCGTTTTCCAAATGTTGAGTTTTAAGCCAACATTTTCATTCTCCTCTTTCACTTTCATCAAGAGGTTCTTCAGTTCTTCTTTGCTTTCTGCTATAAGGGTGGTGTCATCTGAATATCTGAGGTTATTGAGATTTCTCCTGGTAATCTTGATCCAGCCCAGCATTTCTCATTATCTACTCTGCATATAAGTTAAATAAGCAGGATGACAATATACAGCCTTGACGTACTCCTTTCCCTATTTGGAACCAGTCTGTTGTTCCATGTCCAGTTCTAACTGTTGTTTCCTGACCTGCATACAGATTTCTCAGGAGGCAGGTCAGGTGGTCTGGTATTCCCATCTCTTTCAGAATTTTCCACATTTTGTTGTGATCCACACAGTCAAAGGCTTTGGTATAGTCAATAAAGCTGAAATAGATGTTTTTCTGGAACTTTCTTGCTTTTTCCATGATCCAATGGATGTTAGCAATTTGATCTCTGGTTCCTCTACCTTTCTAAATCCAGCTTAAACATCTGGAAGTTCATGGTTCATATAATGTTGAAGCCTGGTTTGAAGAATTTTGAGCATCACTTTACTAGCATATGAGATGAGTGCAGTAGTTTGAGCCTTCTTGGGAATTGCCTTTGCTTGAGATTGGAATGAAAATTGACCTTTTCCAGTCCTGTGGCTATTGATGAGATTTCTAAATTTGCTGGCACATTGAGTGTAGCACTTTCACAGCATCATCTTTAGGATTTGAAATCGCTCAAGTGGAATTCCATCACCTCCACTAGCTTTGTTCATAGTGATGCTTCCTAAGGCCCACTTGACTTTGCATTCCAGGATGTCTGGCTCTAGGTGAGTGATCACACCATCATGATTATCTGGGTTGTGAAGATCTTTTTGTATAGTTCTTCTGTGTATTCTTGCCATCTCTTCTTAATATCTTCTGCTTCTGTTAGGTCCATACCATTTCTGTCCTTTATTGTCCCCATCTTTGCATGAAATGTCCCCTTGGTATCTCTAATTTTCTTGAAGAGATCTCTAGTATTTCCCATTCTATTGTTTTCCTCTATTTCTTTGCATTGATCACTGAGGAAGGCTCTCTTGTCTCTCTTTGCTATTCTTTGGAACTCTGCATTCAAATCGGTATATCTTTCCTTTTCTTCTTTGCCTTTCACTTCTTTTTTTTTCACAGGTATTTGTAAGGCCTCCTTAGAACCACTTTGCCTTTTTGCATTTCTTTTTCATCAGGATGGTCTTGATCCCTGTCTCCTGTACAGTGTCAGGAACCTCTGTCCATAGTTCTTCAGACACTCTGTGTAACAGATCTAATCCCTTGAATCTATTTGTCACTTCCACTGTATAATCGTAAGGGATTTGATTTAGGTCATACCTGAATGGTCTAGTGATTTTCCCTACTTCCTTCAATTTAAGTCTTAATTTGGCAATAAGGAGTTCACGGTCAGAGCCACTGTCAGCTCCTAGTCTTGTTTTTGCTGACTGTATAGAGCTTCTCCATCTTTGGCTGCAAAGAATATAATCTATCTGATTTTGGTATTGACCATTTGGTCATACCCTTGTTTAGAGTCTTCTCTTGTGTTGTCAGAAGAAGTTGTTTGCAATGACCAGTGTGTCTTGGCAAAATTCTATTAGCCTTTGCCCTGGTTCACTCTGTACTCCAAGGCCAAATTCGCATGTTACCCCAGGTATTTCTTGATTTCCTACTTTTGCATTCCATTCCCTATAATGAAAAGGGCATCTTTGTTGGTGTTAGCTCTAAAAGATCTTGTAAGTCTTTATATAACCATTCAACTTCAGCTTCTTCAGCATTACTGGTCAGGGCATAGACTTAGATTACTGTGATATTGAATGGTTTGTCTTGGAAACAAACAGAAATCCATTCTGTCGTTTTTGAGATTGCATCCAAGTACTGCATTTCGGACTCTTTTGTTGACTATAATGGCTAATCCATTTGTTCTAAGGGATTCCTGCCCACAGTAGTAGATATAATGGTCATCTGAGTTAAATTCACCCAGTCTAGTCCATTTTAGTTCTCTGATTCCTAAAATGTCGACATTCACTCTTGCTATCTCCTGTTTGACCACTTCCAATTTGCCTTGATTCCGTTCAGTCGCTCAGTCGTGTCCGACTCTTTGCGACCCCATGAATCACAGCACGCCAAGCCTCCCTGTCCATCACCAACTCCCGGAGTTCACTCAGACTCACGTCCATCGAGTCAGTTATGCCATCCAGCCATCTCATCCTCGGTCGTCCCCTTCTCCTCCTGCCCCCAATCCCTCCCAGCATCAGAGTCTTTTTCCAATGAGTCAACTCTTCACGTGAGGTGGCCAAAGTACTGGAGCTTCAGCTTTAGCGTCGTTCCCTCGAAAGAAATCCCAGGGCTGATCTCCTTCAGAATGGACTGGTTGGATCTCCTTGCAGTCCAAGGGACTCTCAAGAGTCTTCTGCAACACCACAGTTCAAAAGCATCAATTCTTCGGTGCTCAGCCTTCTCCAACTCTCACATCCATACATGACTACAGGAAAACCCATAGCCTTGACTAGATGGACCTTAGTCGGCAAAGTAATGTCTCTGTTTTTGAATATACTATCTAGGTTGGTCATAACTTTTCTTCCAAGGAGTAAGCATCTTTTAATTTCTCATTCATGGACTTAATATTCCAGGTTCCTATGCAATATTGCTCTTCACAGTATTGGACTTTACTTCCATCACCAGTCACATCCACAGCTGGGTGTTGTTTTAGCCTTGGCTCCATCTCTTCATTCTTCTGGAGTTATTTCTCCACTCTTCTCCAGTAGCATATTGGGCTCCTACCGACCTGGGGAATTCATCTTTCAGTGTCCTATCTTTTTGCCTTTTCATATTGTTCATGGGGTTCTCAAGGCAAGAAAACTGAAGTGGTTTGCCATTCCCTTCTTCAGCAGACCACATTTGTCAGAACTCTCAACCGTGTCCCGTCAGTCTTAGGTGGCCCTACATGGCATGATTGATAGTTTCTCTGAATTAGACAAGTTTGTGGTCCATGTGATCAGATTGTTTAATTTTCTGTGATTGTGGTTTTCATTCTCTCTGCCCTCTGATGGAAAAGGATAAGAGGTTATGGAAGCATCCTGATGAGAGACTGAGGGGGAAACTAGGTCTTATTCTGATGGGCAGGGCTATGCTCAGTAAATCTTTAATCCATTTTTCTGTTGATGGGTGGAACTTTGTTCCCTCCCTGTTATTACCTGGGGCCAGACTATGGTGGAGGTAATGAAGATAATGGCAACCTCCTTGGAAAGGTCCCATGCACGCACTGGTACACTTAGTGCCCCCAACCCTGCAACAGGCTACTGCCAACCCACTCCACTGCAGACTCCGGACACTTGGGCAAGTCTGGGTCAATCTCTTGTGGGGTCACTGCTCCTTTCTCGTGGGTCCTGGTGAACACAAGGTTCTGTTTGTACCCTCCAAGAGTTTATTTCCTCAGTCCTGTGTAAGTTCTGGCAGCTCTGTGGTGGGGTTAATGGCGACTTCCTCCAAGAGGGCTTAGGCCATACCCAAGTCTGCTGCACCCAGAGCCCCTCCCTCCTACGCTGTCCACTGCTCACCTGTACCTCCACAGGAGACACTCAAACACAGTTCTGTCTCAGTCTTTGTGGAGTCTCTGGATCCTGGTGCATGCAAGATTTGTTTGAGCCCTCTGAGTATCTCTGGTGGGTATGGGATTCAATTCTAAATGCAGTTTCACCCCTCCGACCATCTTGCTGGGGCTTCTCCTTTGCCAGTGGACCTGGGGTATCTCCTCAAGTCACTCCAGCACCACACAACTGATGCTTCAGCGCCTACCATCTTGCTGGGCTTCTCTGCCCTTGGACAATGGGGTATCTCCTCACAGTCACTCCAGCACCATGCAGCCACTGCTCCAGTGCCACACAGCCACTGGGTAGTGCTATAATTTGGAGAAAAATAATATAGCTGAAAAATACACATATACCATGACTTAGTCTTTCCATTTCTAAGTATACACTCTACAAATCTGCATACTTATATACAACAAGAAATAAGATACAGGCTGCTCAAAGCAGCATTTTTCAAATTTTCCAAAAAGCAAACAGAGTTCTTTAAGAGTAAAATGGATAAACAAATAGCAATAGCAGTAATGAATATTATATAGCAGTGAAAATTAATGAATATTTCTATGTATATCAATATCATGAAACAATCTTCATAGTGAATGAAAAATAGCAAGTTGTAGAAAATGTGTGTGGCAAGATTCCACTTATATAGTATTCAGATGAGGCAAAACTAAAATATTTCTCTTGGGAATGCATAAACAAGAACCAAAAGCAAACAAGGAAGTGATTTTTATTAGTGTCAGAATAATGATTACCTCAAAGTGGGGAGAATGGTAGGAAGAGACATGTAGGGGTTCTGGAATGTTGATAATATTCTTTTGCTTGACTTATGTAATATTTACATGATTGTTGCTTATAGCTATTTACTAAACTGAAATGTGGGCTTCCCCTGTGGCTCAGTGGAAAAGAAGCTGCCTGCCAAAGCAGGAGACATGGGTTCAATTCCTGGGTCAGAAAGATCCTGTAGAGAAGAAAATGGCAACCCTCTCCAGTATCCTTGCCTGGGAAATCCCATGGACAGAGGAGCCCGGCAGGCTACAGTCCATGTGGTCACAAAAGAGTTGGATACGACTTAGCAGCTAAACAACAAAACTGAAACGCATTGTATACACTTACCAGTCATGTATATATTCTGTTTGATAATAAAGGTGTCTAACAGTCAAAAAACCACAAGGCTGTAAAGATGTAGTGAGAACATTTAGGCTCTTTTCCTGGGTCAACAGACCTCATGATGTTAAAACCCAAATATTAGTCTCTGAGGAAGCATCACAGGGCCTGTCAGCAAAAGGATTGGGTCGGGGTAGGGTGAGGGTATTATATGCATTTTGAAGCCCACTCCAGTGCTACCCATGTGTCAGAAATGAGCTCTATGAAAATCATTTTTTCTGCTTCTTACACTCACCTATACTTGCAGTCTAAAAACTAAGGTCTCAAGACTCACAATTTAAGAAAAAATGTAGAGCTACTTCGAGCTGAAGGTAAAGATGCCTAACTTGAGTGTAACCAGTCATGATGGAGCACTTCACCTACTCCGCAGAGGTAACTTCATGCATACTGACAGCACCTCAGAGCATTGCATTGGTTCAGCAGTGAAGCAGGGAAATCTGTGTCCAAAGTGAAAATAATCTGATACACAAAAATGCTTTAAATCTTTATAATGGTGGAGAAATGTTATGGTTGGTGTAAAACCAAGTCATTACTGGAGGCAAATGACTGAACTAAAGAAATTTGATTTCCCTTGGATTTTAACTTCGTGGGTGGCTGCCTACAGGAAAACTCAATATATCTCTAAGACTTCTGCCTCTTTGTCAATTTAACTGAAATCAGCCTATGAAATCTAAATGATCTGATTTCACAAGAAACTAGGAATATATCTGAAGGTCATATTTTTAATCAAAATTCAGAATTCCTTGAAGAATAGGGTTTCTTTGGCAGATTAATTTATGGAATCACAAATAAATTCAGTTTCTTATGAATATAAATGGTAAAATTTGATCTCCAGCCAAAAGAGGTCAGTTTGTGATAAAACTTGGTGAAACATCATTAGATGATGGTCTGGTCTAACCATCAGATCTAAGTCCGGTCACTTTAAGAGTACTAGTTTCTGGAATTAGAAAAAGTGATAATAAGGGGGAAACTGAAAGGAAGAGTCTAATACTCATTATGTTTGTAATTTCAGTTTCAGGCTGACAAAGTCATGAGTTTATTGGGTCTAGGAAAAGATTACTGTTTAGAAAGGATCATGGATCAAAGAGACTAAAAGCTATCTGCATTAACATGCTCTGGTACAACGTTCTAAAGGCCAAAGAGATGGGAAATTGGGTAAGACATACACATGACTCCTTGCACTGTCTTCTCATAGGAAAGCAGACTGGAGAACTGCTCCATTAAATAATGAACCACTTGAGGCTATGGGTCATGCCTTTCTTTCATTCCAGTATTCTAACTGAATTATAGTTCTTTATACAGTGTTCCTATGAACCATACACTCAAGGATTACTGATTTGCCAGTAGAGGCAATTTGTTTATTGTGGGGCCACTGATCAAGAAACAGTATGAAATAGAAGTACTTTTTCCTGCCGTTGACCCCATATAGGTGCCAGAAACTAAGACTTCCATTTCAAATCAGACAAAGAATATCTTGCTTACATTAGTATTTACTTTATTCTAGGAAGGTGATCATGAAAAGTGATTAGCAGGACTGCTTCAGTTCAGTTCAGCTCAGTCGCTCAATCATGTCTGACTCTTTGAGACCCCATGAATTGCAGCACGCCAGGCCTCCCTGTCCATCATCAACTCCCAGAGTTCACTCAAACTCACTTCCATCGAGTCAGTGATGCCATCCAGCCATCTCATCCTCTGTCATGCCCTTTCCTCCTGCCCCTAATCCCTCCCAGCATCAGAGTCTTTTCCAATGAGTCAACTCTTCACATGAGGTGGTTAAAGTATTGGAGTTTCAGCTTTAGCACCATTCCTTCCAAAGAACACCCAGGGCTGATCTCCTTTAGAATGGACTGGTTGGATCTCCTTGCAGTCCAAAGGACTCTCAACAGTCTTCTCCAACAGCACAGTTCAAAAGCATCAATTCTTCTGTGCTCCACCTTCTTCCCAGTCCAACTCTCACATCCATACATGACTACTGGAAAAACCATAGCCTGGACCAGACAGACTTTTGTTGGCAAAGTAATGTCTCTGCTTTTGAATATGCTACCTAGGTTGGTCATTAACTTTCCTTCCAGGAGTAAGTGTCTTTTAATTTCATGGCTGCAATCACCATCTGCAATGATTTTTCAGTCCCCTGTAAATACTGAATTAGGGCATTGGCATCTTCCTTTAATAACTGGCCCAAGTTTAAGAGAGGCATGGAGAAAAACAGAACATGGGGGTGAATTAGTTGACGTACTGAATACTTATGCTACATCTCAATCCTAATGACTTCAATAAAATGACTTCAGTAAATATCCTTTACTGGCTTTTCTAACTGGAATCCCGGAAGTGGGGTGCACTTGAGGATAAACCAGCTTGTGACTTTGGCAATTTCTCTGCAATTTTCTTGACTGTGTCCTCTTCTAAGGAGAGATTATATATTTGGGCTGCTTCTCCTTTGGAGGAAAATGCCTGTGGTGGTTCTTGGCTTCACATTCATTTCCCACATTGTCCCAAGGAAGAAAGAAAATGTTCTTAATACACCTTATAAGCAAAGGTCCTTATATCCAGCTTAAATTGGCTGTTTATAGTACTCGCGCATCCCTGCATTGTACCTGATTGTGTACAAGGCAATACAATGGGTTGGTTAAGACAAGCCAAGGAGGCTGAGCCTTGAAGCTGGGAGGAGTCAGTTTTCCTCGCAGTTGTTTTAATGACTAACAGCAAAATCTTAAGCCCAAATTTCAAATTTAGATGTCATAGGAAAAAGAAAAATTATTCTGGTTAGGCAAACCAAAAAGGGAAAAGGAGAGGAAGAAAGAAGGAAAAACTATAGCAATGGTTCTCATTTTGGCTGCACATGAGAATCACATGGAAGCATTTCCAAATTTCAACCTAGAGGCCAAAGCAGTAGGTGAAGGCAATATTTTTTCAAGGCTCCATAGTTGATTCTAGTGTGCACTTCCGTGAGACCACTACATTGCATGGGAAGAGTTTATTACAGGAAGACAGAACTAATATCTGTCAGCTTCTCTTATCAGGTGGGGATTTTGAAGAGAGATGAGTTGGTTTTATTCCCCAAGCTGTGGCAGCTTAAAGCCACCTGAGCTGACATTGTATTTCCTCTTACAAAGTGGCTTAAATGTAGTGGAATTGTACTTTTCCAGCCTCACAATGAACAACAGAAAGGTTACAACAGTAACTAAATCCCTCGTGGGAAGCATAGAGAGAGCCATTGTAAGCACTGCTTTTCCAGAGCAACGGAAAATAGAAGGGGATTACAATTGGGTTTAAAATACCATTTCTTCCCCTCCATCATTAGCACTATTTGTGGAGTGTGCCACCATGGGTTCAGCATGGTCAGCTGTGGCACGGCTTTACTTTGTTTTGTTCTCTGATCTCATCACTATCCTTTCATTCACTTACTATTCATTTTCTCAGTTGGTTTGGTGATCTGGATTCTGTAGTTTCCCACCTGAGAGTTCAGCAGATAAATCATGTTGAATTACAACAAAGAAAAACCAAAACCCTCTTCAGATTTGTAATTTCCCATTTTCCTTACTATGTGTGTGTGCGGTGAGGAGGTTTAGAGGGTGCCGTTATAGGGGAAATAAGAAAATAGAAAATTGACTTTTCTCTCATTTGATTTCTAAAACTGATCGGGCTTTTTCAGAAAGTCTAACTTTTTCATTTGATTCATGAATTTCATTTGTGTTCAGAAAATACTGTTCAAGAAAAAGATCAGCTAATTGGCCTTTGTTTCATCTTAAATTAATTCACTCTCATTAATTTCACACAACAAAAATTATTGAATGCTTGATATATGTCAGGTACTATATTGGGGTAAAATTAAAAGTGTCTATCCTTATGAAGTTTATATTCTAATGAGGAAAGATAGTTTGTAAACAAATATATAGTAGATCAGGTAGCAGTAAATTTGATGTGGAGCAAGAAAGGAAGTTAAGGATGAAAGAGAAACTTGATGGGGAGGGTGCAGTGGGAAAGAATGTAGGTTTCAGTATTTTGAATAGAATGATGAACGAAGAACTCCTCCTAAGGTGACATGTGAAGAGAGACCTGAAGAAAATGATGAGCAAACCATGGGTATATCTGGGGGAAACATTGTAGGTACAAACGTAGGTACAAAGACTCAGGTGGGAGAATGCTGGCATGCCTGAGGGGCAGTGAGGCTAACAGAGAGGGAGGAGAGTAGAGGAGGAAAATGGTTGGACAGAGAGAACAGGGCTCAGATTATGAAATATCTTGTATACCATTTGAAGAATTTCAGCCTTAACTTAAATGAAAGGAGAAGCCATTAGAAGATTTTGAACAAAGAGATGACACCATCTGACATATTTGAAAGGTATTCTTTATTGAGAAACAGCTAAAGAGAGCAAGAGTATCCTGTATTGAACCTAGACTGCAATTCATTTCTTACATGATAGTATACATGTTTCAATGCCATTCTCCCAAATTATCCCACGCTCTCCCTCTCCCACAGAGTCCAAAAGTCTGTTCTATACATCTGTGTCTCTTTTGCTGTCTCACATACAGGGTTATCATTACCATCTTTCTAAATCCCATATGTATGTGTTAGTATACTGTATTGGTGTTTTTCTTTCTGGCTTACTTCACTCTGTATAATTGACTCCAGTTTCATCCACCTCATTAGAATGGATTCAAATGTGTTCTTTTTAATGGCTGAGTAATACTCCATGTGCATATGTACCACAGCTTTCTTATCCATTCATCTGCTGATGGACATCTAGGTTGCTTCCATGTCCTGGCTATTATAAACAGTGCTGCAATGAACATTGGGGTACACGTGTCTGTTTCAATTCTGGTTTCCTCGGTGTGTATGCCCAGCAGTGGGATTGCTGGGTCATAAGGCAGTTCAATTTCCAGTTTTTTAAGGACTCTCCAATCTGTTCTCCATAGTGGCTGTACTAGTTTGCATTCCCACCAATTGTGTTCTTTTTAATGGCTGAGTAATACTCCATGTGCATATGTACCACAGCTTTCTTATCCATTCATCTGCTGATGGACATCTAGGTTGCTTCCATGTCCTGGCTATTATAAACAGTGCTGCAATGAACATTGGGGTACACGTGTCTGTTTCAATTCTGGTTTCCTCGGTGTGTATGCCCAGCAGTGGGATTGCTGGGTCATAAGGCAGTTCAATTTCCAGTTTTTTAAGGACTCTCCAATCTGTTCTCCATAGTGGCTGTACTAGTTTGCATTCCCACCAACAGTGTAAGAGGGTTCCTTTTCTCCACACTCTCTCCAGCATTTATTGCTTGTAAAATTTTGGATCGCAGCCATTCTGACTGGTGTGAAATGGTATCTCATTGTGGTCTTGATTTGCATTTCTCTGATGATAAGTGATGTTCAGCATCTTTTCATGTGTTTGTTTGCCATCTGTATGTCTTCTTTGGAGAAATGTCTGGGAAATGGTGCACTGGGACGACCCAGAGAGATGATATGCGGAGAGAAGTGGGAGGGGGGTTCAGTATTGGGAACTCATGTATACCCGTGGCGGATTTATGTCAATGTATGGCAAAACCAATACAGTATTGTAAAGTAAAATTAAAAATAAATAAATAAATAAAAGGAAAAAAAAAAGGAAAGAAAAATAAATAAATAAATGAGATGGCTCAGATCATGAGCTCCTTATTGCCAAATTCAGAT